>KV010063.1:269507-319428 GCA_001598015.1 Dorcoceras hygrometricum
ACCTAGGGGATCATGGGGCGATGTTGCTAGACGCTTTACCATGATCCGTTGGGCAGGTCCGGAATTGTGATTCCGGAGCCGCAATGGTGGTGGGCCCACGGCTAGCTGTATCCCTGAACCATTGAGGGTCACACAAGTACTGGATTCGAGATTCCCGCAGGGATACTCAGCTCAATGTGTTGAGCATGAGAAGAGGATTTTGGGGATTGCGACTTCCTAAAAGTCAACAGGGGTCAAATCGTGATTTGTCGATGTTGAGGGGCAAAACGGTCATTTTGCACTGGGGTTCTGAAAAATGGTTTTTCAGATCATAGTATTCAGTTTTGGGAACTGAATCGATCGGTCCGATCGGCGATCGGAGTTACGATGAAGTCTCGGTGGTGGAGATGAACTGAATGTTCATCCGTTGGACCCGGGCTCGGCTCGTCATCCGTTGGACCCGGGCCCGTTGGGCCGGTCCAAGTCCAACACTTAAGTCTATTTAATTAGACCTAACTTCAATCATAACACACTAGACAATATAATTAACTCACAACCTAACCCTAAAGCAAGCGTCGTCCCTTCCTCCTCTCCAAAAGCCGCCGCCGCCGCCGCCGTGCGCCGCCGCCGCCTCGAGTCGCCGGAATTCGTTTCTGCCAATTCCGCCCCCCCCCCCCCCCCAAAAGCCCCCCGCCGCCGCCGCCGTGCGCCGCCGCCGCCTCGAGTCGCCGGAATTCGTTTCTGCCAATTCGACGAGGAGAATCCGTCCGCGCAGATCTTGTCAGGCCTTCTAGTGTAGGCTGACGAAGGAGTTTCGAATCCGGTCGTGGACCTGATTGGCGTTATCTACCGCAATCTACCGTGAAGAGCCGACGTTATTGTAATTCCGGTTGGAGCCAGGCACAAGTGCCAACAAGGTATTCCTATTAAACACCCTATGAATGTCATAGATTGTTTTTCGTATTACTCGTATTGATCGTCTCCCGGATGTTATTTTTGTTCTTCCGCTGCCTCGCCGGGGGGCGTGATCCGGATCCCCAACACGTAGAGCCACATTAGAGGGGGATAATGACTACGGTGCAAGAGGTCCGTAGAGCTATTCCAGTCTAATACTATATTTTATAGCTTGATCAAGCGGACAGAGGGGTCGCATCAATGAGCAAACATCACCTAAAATGTTATTTTGAGGATTTAAATTATTTACATGCCATGACGTATAGTTTGAGGATTTGAGGCTGATGTTTACTTAAGGTTTTTTGACGATGATGTTTAAACTTTAAAGTTTAAAGTGTACAGTTTACAGTTTAAAGTGTATAGTTTACAGTTTAAAGTTCTGATGTTGAAGTTCAAACATCTTTTTAGTATTGTTATTTTAGTGCATGTAGATGCATAGTTAGTACTTGTTATAAAGTTTTGAGCTTGCTGAGTCTTTAGACTCACTACATCTGATTGTGTGCAGGTGAGAGTGATGTTGAGGTTTGAGGCGACGATGCTTGAGGAGCGCAAGACGAAGGCAGCACAATCTTGAGACCTATAGATTCTGCAAAAGACAGTTATGAGAAATTTTATCGGAAATTTGATGATTGTTTTATTGTTTTTGAAATAAAATCTTTATGACATTGAATTTTGAAAATCGTTATTGAGTTAATTATTATTTTAACGCAATGTGTTATGTTTTGAGTTTGCACAAAAAATAGTTTGGGTCGTTTCAGCTCTCTACTAAATGATCAACTCTCTAAGCTGATCTTACACGCACAACTCGTCCGTACAACCATACAGACTTCAATTTACTCGGAATATCAGCTCAGCACAAAAAACACACAACCCGATCAGCTCGCGCCTAAGCTGATCGACCCAAATTATGATCTTTCCCCTATCTACTCGATTAATCGCAGTCCTCATAGCATAGCTATTGAATCATTAACGATTCTAAATCTAATACCTATGGGATCATATGTGAGGTCTGAATCGCTAATTACGTATTTGGACAATTAGTTGGGCGTTGGATTAGACTTGAAGAAGAGCTAGTTGGTTTGTGCATGAAATAGCTCTGATCTGGTTCGTAGAACGGTCAAATCTGTTTGGTCGAGCGCTCAAGAATCGTGTCGTGGGCTATTCTGGGAGCACGAAGTTGAATATTTGGTGTTATAGTGGAGCGACGTCGTTCTGGGAGAAGCCAGATTTGAGGGTGAAATCTGGTAGTACTGGGTAGATCGGCTCCGGGTTGTCAGACCGGAAGGTAGTGTGACGTCGTTTTTGGTTACCAGTAGACGCTGGTCAGTGTTTGTGTGAGATATGGTCATCCAGATATAGATCGCAATGCGACGCCGTTTAGCGATACACATTTATGAACTAGCTGGATTTTTGTACGATGTCGTTTAGAGGAACCAGCTGAGATGTGACATCTGGATGTGTGAGAGCTGGTTGGTTACGGGAACTGGATTATGGTGTGATGCCGTTTTGGGAAACCAAATCTGGTGCGAGCTGGTCTCTTTGACCGTACTTATGTGCGACGTCGTTTGGTAATAGCGCTCTGGTATAGCGTATGGTCCAGATCTGGAGTAGTATTCATATCTGAGTTGGTATCAGTTGTGAGCTCTATTTTGTCGGTGACTATTGTTCGTCTTAGAACCATAGTTACTGTTCACCGTAGCTGATTCCCTCGGATTACCGGTGGTAGTAGACGTAGCTTTGATAAGGGTGGCAGCGTTGAGTTCCTCTTGCCAAGATCGTTCTTTCTATACCTCTTTTGAGAGCTTTGAGCAGCTGGAAGAAGAACGCGAAGAATCTACAGTGCATTGTTGTTTGTAATCTGCCAGATTGGTTCTTCTGTTCAGGTAGTGCTTTGAGTAAGTATCAGATTCTACCTTGTACTTCGTTTAGAGCTAGTTATCGTGTTAGAAAGGTAGGATAAAGCTGGGTTGAGCTGGTGGCTCACAGTTCGTGTTTCTGTGCATAATGACCCTGAGCTGGTTGTTGTTGTTTGGCCAGGCAGGTGGCAGATTTGAGTACTCGGGGCTTTTGTTGTGGTAATTACAGCTCAGAAATTGAATTTACGGATTTGAGCTTGTATTACAGTTTTGGGATGAGCATGGATATTTATGTGTGCTTCCTGGTATGTTTTGCAGTGTATGTTAACGTGCTGTTATTGCTTACTATTGTTCCATGCTGATTATTGTAAGCTGCTGTAATTGCATACATGCATTTTCCCATGTTGAGCTCATATCTGTTAGCCGTTGTTGTTGTTGTTGTGCTAACCCGTATGTACCAGGTGCTGTTGTTGAGGACGAGCGGCAATACCGTGCTCCTCATCTCCTGCTGGTTTTGTTGTTAGCCGCTATGAGACGAGTGGATAGCTACCACGCTCTCATGAGCTTTGGCAACAACAGGTTGAGTGATCTGTTTATGCTCTGGTACCGTGTGTTGAGACGAGTGGATAGATACCACGCTCTCACATGCTCCGTGGATACTACCCTTTGTTCGATCTGTTGACAGCTGCTAAGCTGGTCCTTGAGCTCCTTTGGCTTCCTGATTCATTTGTAGCCTGTACCATGCATAGCACGTGCATTTATATCTGTTGCTATCTATTTGTTGTTGTATTACTCTCCGTACTGGGGTTTGATGTAACGCCCAAAAATCCTAATTACGTTGAATTGAATGCATGACTAGGAGGAAAACCTTATGTTAGCATGATTTGCATGTCATTTATGTGATTTCATGATGATTTTATGCTTTACGTGTGCATGTCACTTTACGGTACGGTTTGAGACCGATAAGCGGGGACGAGTCCGGAGACGACCAAATTGAAAATATTTTAATGTTTTAGCCCTTAGACATATTTTAAAGCAAAATATTTTTATTTTATGCACCATTTCCAAAAAAAATGAGATTTTATGCACGGTTACCGAGGGGGGCCCGTTTTTCGCCTATACGGGCTATTTTTGTGACTTTTACTACACTTTTAAAATTAAGAGGTCATATGTTACGAAAATTAAAGGCTTGGAGTCTGAAATTTAACTATTTTTAAGCCTTTTTAATTAGACTAGGGTTAGTATTGGAATAGGCCTTTTATTTTCTTAATAAAACAAGGTGGAGGGGCTTTTTTGTACACTTTTCACTCAACCCTCTCCAAAATTTCGAAAATGTCCTCCGCTCCGGTATCACGTATCTTCGATTATTTTTCGAACAAGGCATGTAATATTCTTTATTTTCTCACCATTTACATCCTAATACACTATTTTTACAAATATTATGCATAAATTTTAAGTGAATGTTTCAGATCTCAATGTTCATGTCCATGATCATGCATGTTCTCATATGGCACCTCACGGTTTCGAATTTTTTTTACATGGCTCGGTTGATGGATAGCTTGAGTGGTCATGGCTCGATGTTAGGTGGTTCATGGTGGTCCTAGGCGTGGCTTGTAGTGGTTCGAAGTGGAGGTTTAGGGGCCGAACCGATGGCTAGATGTAGGGCACCGCGCAGTGTGTGTTTCTGCATGCACGATGCGGATCCTTCCCAGCGTTCGATATCCTTCGTGCGTGCTCGGTTGGGGCCGTGGTTGGTCTCGTTAGAACCGCCTGGACCTGGGGTTGGTCTAGCCGGAAGGGCTCCAGCCATGGTGGCCGGAGCAGGAAGGTCGAGCACCATGACTGACTGCTGGTCGCTGCGCCGTGCATGGTGTGCGTGTGGCTAGGGTTTGGGTGTTTCGTTTGGGCCGGTTCGTTTGGGCCGGTTCGTTTGGGCCGATGGGTCGGTTCAATCGGGCCGGGTTGTTGGGGATCCGGATCCGCCCCCCGGTCAGGCAGCGGAAGAACAAAATTATAGAACCGGGAGGCGATCAATACGAAAAACAAAACTACATGTATCAACATACATAGGGTGTTTCAGGCGTGTTACCTCGCTGGCACTTGTGCCTGGCTCCAACCGGTGTTTCAAGAACCCGGCGCTTCTCGGTTGATTTCGGTAGTTACGTCAATCCGGTCCACGACCAGATTCGAGACCTTCGTCAGACTGCACACTAGAAGTCCTGACGAGATCAGCACGATCGGATTCTCCTCGAAAAACTAGGCCGGAACAAATTCCGGCGAAGTTGGCGGCGGCGCACGGCGGGCGGCGGCGGCGGCGCTTGGAGAGGAGAAGTGGGGCGGCTAGGGTTATGGTTTTGGAGTGTAGAGAGTTATTTTGTTAATCATGATCAAGTCTCTTAATTGAGCCTAATCATATATAGACTCAATGTTGGACATGGGCCGGTCCAACGGGCCCGGGTCCAAATGACGATATAAATCGCTGCGACTTCATCGTAACTCCGATCGTCCACTCGACAAATGGTAACCACTTGGAAAGTCCGAAGGAGGGTAGTTCGATAGATCACCAGGTCACTATCATCTGCATGCTCAGAACATCACAATGTTCCCTACCAATGAAACATGGTACTTTGCATGCAGATACTAGTCTCGAACTCGGGCGGCATTATCCTCATTTTGACGGTCCAATCGACTAGGAACATGTTCAGAATACACAGCGACTATTAGATGTGTTTCATGATAGCCGTCATACCCACTATCACATCTAACATACGCTTTAGTGTATTCTAGGTCTTTACTCAACACAATTGTAAATCATTACACACATAATGAAAGTAAAGAATGCCATATAAAAGAATGCGAATATCATATATAAAGATCGTTTGTACAAGAGTCAATGAAAACCCATACGCCACAAGTTGGCTAGTTGGGCATCTACTCTAACACGGGTCGAGTGGTTTAAGTGTCGAGTCAATATTTTAAGTACGGTCCGAGTTATTTTATTTTTGGTCCGGGTAATTTTAATTTTTAAAGTCCGAGTCATTTTATCGGGTCAAGTCAACTTTTTAAGTTAAAATTTAGATTTGGTCAAAATTGATTTCGGGTCAACGATTTTAAGTCAAAATCAATTTTTAAGTTGCTGAAATTTTAATTAAATTGGGATTTTTGTCAAATTAATGGATTTTGGGCCGATATTTATTTTAATGAGTTTTAAGCCCGTTTTAACGATGTTGGGCCGAGCCCTTCAAATGATTTTAAGGAGGGTCATTCTTAGTTGTTGGGCCAAGTTTGAGTTGGACTTAGCATTTATTTTAAGTCTAGAAGGGGGCCTTGGGCCTAGAATTAGTGGGCCAGCCGCTTGAGCCAGTCCTTGACCGGGCCGAGGAAAATAATGCATAGCCCCATGAATATATATTTAATTATATACGTATTATGATATGTATTGATTTATGAAATGTTTTAAGGAAATTAAATATATATTAATGGGCCAAGATTTTAAGTTGCATGATTTTTATGAAACTCATGCATCATGAAAGTTTAAGTTATGTTAAGGCATGAATGAAAAATATGTTTGAGAGATTGAAGTGTTGTGGGGCAAAGTAATGATGGGAGTTAGCCGGGTAGCCGGGCCCGGGGATCCCCTGTTAATGTATAATGATGAGCTTATGGATCCTCGTGTGACATCGGGGTGAAGTGGCAGCATAGAGGTGTGACATACAAGGATCCTCGTGTGACATCGGGATGAACCACACCGCCACGTACGTTGGTTTATAGATTGATCAATCGAATTAATGGCTTTCACTTCATGGATATGACTCACATGGTCTTTTAAGTTTATGTTATGTTTATGCTATGCCTTAACATATATGTTATATGATGAGTTATGTACGATTACAGTATGATTTAACGTTTAAGATGTTTTAAGCACGCATGTCATGAAAATTATGTTCCTATACTTATGTGCCTGCATGTGGTTTTATTATATGTACCTTGTTATTAGCGGATATAGCATGCTAGGCCTTTAGGCTCACTAGGTTTAAATGGTGCAGGTGAGCATGATGATAATGTTGATGACGAGATTACTCCGACCGGCGCTGAGGACGTCTGATGCTCCGCTGTGGCTGCTACCCTGTGACCACTCAGTTATTTTATGCCTTTGCTTTTAGACATGTTTTCCGCAAATAGTTTTTAAATACTCTGATTTTGATGTTAGCTTGTGCGATGTGAATTTGAGACATTTTGCAGCTGGTTTTAAACGGATGTGGAGACGTTATCTTTAAATGCTTTAAGTTATGTTTTTATTTACAGCTTTTAGTGAATGTTTATTCCACATCGGCTTTCAAAAAAAAAAATTTTTTTGAGGTTTAGTATTTTTCATTTGACCCCTGTCCCTCTGGGGCTGGTTGTTTGGTTATCTTTGTGTTGTTCAGGTTACCAAGGTTTCGCAGCTGTTCGTGGAGATGAATTAGTTGGTTGCCCCGTGAGGTGGATAGAGTGTCCCAATTATCTATATTTTATTATTACGTATTAGACTCATCACCGGGGAATGTCCCGTAGTGATGTTCTAATGATAATTTGAAATTGTATTGTTTTGGGATGCTCGATACTTGTATTCGTGTTATGCAGCTGCTAGTGTTCAGCTTTTGCGTTGTTGTAAAACCAATATTTTGAGTATAAGTGCATCCTTAAATTATTTTTTCTAAGTCAGGCCAAAACGAAAAATTTTAGCCACTTTTAAATGCTTCCGCAGTTGTTAATTGCATGGTTAATCTCTGATTTTTACACCGGGCCTGACATTTTTGGTATTAGAGCTTAAACTGGGATAAGCTCGAATTCTTTTGATCACACTTGAGTCTAGGCACTTTGTTGCTTGTTGCATGTGCTTGACTATTTGGTATATTTTCTATGTGATCTTATTGTATTAGTGTTTGCCTTGATGCCTCCTAAACATAGGGGTAGAGCTACCAGGCAGATCCCGATAGAATCAAAGGGTCAGAACGAGGGTGGAGAGTAGGATTCCGGTTCGTAGGCGTGCTAGACAGGTTGATGATGAGAAAGATGTGTTGGAATCCCGTGTGGACGAGATGGAACTGATAATGGCGAGGTTTCAGCGGATGAATCCTCAAACGATCGATGGATTCGAGTCTAGTTCCGATGCTGAGTCCTGGCTGCAGTATATTTCAGGGCTGTTTGATAGAGTGCTCTATGATGATGAGCGCAGACTGAGTTTTGCGACCTTCCAGTTGAGGAAGAATGCGGAGCGCTGGTGGAGAGGTGCTTCATTTGCTCTCGAGGAGACTGATATGATGATTACTTGGGATAGTTTTTGTACTGGGTTACGTCAGAAGTATGTTCCGGAGTCCTATGTTAATGCCCGAGAGCACGAGTTTGATAACTTGGTTCAGGGAACCATGTCTGTGGGGGAGTATGCTCGAATCATTTGTTCTCTCCTGCCTATGTTCCTCATGTGTCTGGCCGTGAGAGGGCGAAGAGGAACCGATTCTTGGAAGGGCTGAATGAGGATCTTTATTCCTTGATTTTAGCAAGTTCACCTACCAGTTACGCGGATGCGGTGGACAAGGCTATGGATATGAGGAAGGGTTGCGGAACCGCAGGTCTCGGATTCAGCCGCAAGCTACTCAAGGTATACGTCCCAATGTTCCAGGGGCGCAACCTCCCCAATCTTCTCAGTCCTCCCAGCAGCCTCAGCAATCGGCACAACAATCTGGACGCCACAGGTTTAGACCGCGTGGCCATCAGTTTAAGAAGAAGCAGGGTTCTAGTTCTTCTGGTTCCGGAAGTTCGAGCAGCATTAGCAGCCCCAGGGCTATCTTTTGTGGTCAATGTGGAGGCAAACACCCTTCGACGCAGTATGTAGGGGTTCAGGGTGCTTGCAATAATTGTGGGCAGTACGGGCATTTTGCTAGAATATGTCCTCTGGCTGGATCTTAGCACACCGCTGCCCCACCTCAGGGCCGTTCTGGTGGGTCATCTCAAGGTATTTCTTTCCCCGTTCAGCAGCAGAGGATGGGGGAAGCGCAGCATAGGCCGTTTCAGCAGCCTGGTCCTTCACGTTTTGGACAGTCTTTTCACCCTCAGTTCTCAGGACCTTAGCATGCCCAAGTGAATTCCATGACTAGGGAGCAAGCGGAGGGCACGCCAGGAGGAGTGATCGCAGGTACTTGTACTGTTTTTGATTTTCCAGAACGTGTGTTATTTGATACTGGAGCATCACATTCGTTTATAGCTGATGCATTTGTGGTTGAGCATGGTTTGCATACCACTATTTTGCGTGATATTGTTTCTGTTGCGGCTCCTGCCGGTGCGAGCATGTTCTCCCAAGAGATTTTGATGAATGGCATACTTAGGTTTGGCGAGAATGTGTTGGTAGCGAACCTGATTCGATTAGTGATGTGGGATTTCTATGTATAGTTGGAATGGACGTGTTGTCTAATTTTAGGGCCACCAGGGATTGTTTCCATGGCGTTGTGCATTTTCGGCCTTAGTCTAGCGAGAAGTGAAACTTTTACGGGCATGATTCCCAATAAAGATTCCGTTGATCTCTTCTATGGAGATGTTTGGCCTATTGTCGTTGGACAATGTCGGTTCATGATTTATGCCTTGGATTCATCCTCGGAGTCATGCGTAGAGCTTAGTGACATCCCCGTTGCTCATGATTTCCCTGACGTGTTTCCGGAGGAGATTCCTGGTTTTCCTCCAAGGAGGGAGATCGACTTCAGCATTGAGTTGGTGCCTGGTGCATATCTTATTTCGTGAAACTCGTATCGTTTAGCACCAGCCTAGTTGAGAGAGCTGAAGGTTCAGCTTAGTGATTTGCTGGAGAAAGGATTTATTCGACCGAGCATGTCACCATAGGGAGCTCCTATTCTGTTTGTGAAGAAGAAGGATGGTTAGATGAGAATGTGTATCGACTTTCGGCAACTGAATAAGGCTATTGTGAAAAATAAGTACCCTCTACCGAGGATCGACAATTTGTTCGATCAGCTTCAAGGTTCAGCTGTGTATTCTAAGATCGTTCTGCGTTCAGGGTATCACCAGTTTCAAATTCGAGAGGATGTTGCGAAAAATGCGTTTCAAACGAGGTACGGGCATTATGAGTTCTTGGTTATGCCTTTTGGTTTGACTAATGCCCCTGCAATTTTCATGGACCTGATGAATCGAGTCTTTAGAGAGTTCATTGATCAGTTCATGATTGTTTTCATCGATGACATTCTGGTTTACTCGAAGACTCCGATGCAACATAAAGAGCACTTGAGATTGGTCCTCCAAACGCTTCGAGACTCGCAGTTGTACGTCAAGTTCTCTAAGTGCGAGTTTTGGTTGGATAGAGTAGTTTTTCTGGGTCACGTCATTTCGGTTGAAGGTTTATCTGTTGATCCCAGCAAGGTAGAGACTGTGGTGAATTGGGAACGTCCCAAGAACGTTTCGGTGATTCGTAGCTTTTTGGGATTGGCTAGCTGTTATCGACGTTTCATCGAGGGATTTTCTAGTATAGCTAAGCCTATGACTCAGTTGACCCAGAAGGACAAGAGATTTGTTTGGATGGAGGAATGCGAGAACAGCTTTGGGTTGCTCAAAGAGAATCTAACTACAGCGCCAGTGTTGGCTTTACCTTCGGGTTCAGGAGTTTTAGTGGTATGTTCCGATGCTTCGCTTAGTGATTTCGGTTGCGTTTTGATGCAGCATGGTCGAGTCATTGAATATGCTTCCCATCAGTTGAAACCCCATGAGACTCGATATCCAGTTCATGATTTGGAGTTGGAAGCCATTGTATTGCCTTGAAGATTTGGCGCCATTATCTCTATGGCGAGAAGTTTGTGGTGTATACCGACCACAAGAGTCTTCAGCATCTATTTTCACAGTCCGATTTGAATATGAGGCAGTGTAGGTGTATGGAGCTGCTTAAGGATTTCGATTGTGAGATTCACTATCAGCCTGGGAAAGTGAATGTAGTTGCGGATGCGCTTAGCAGAAAATCTCAAGTGACGATGCTTGCATCGCCCAATATCTTGAAGGCTCATGAGCATCTGAGCACTACTGGTTGGAGTTTTTATCCAGGTGATGACTATGTTGTGGTGTCATCTTTTCAAGTGGAGTCACAGATCGTTTCGGATATTATGGCAAATCAGAGAACGGATCCGTATATCCATGAGTTGAAGTTTAAGACTCGAGCTAGACAGTTGGAGGATTATTCTGTCACATCTAATGGTTGTTTGAGGTTTCGAGGCAGGTTAGTTGTGCCTAACTTGATTGATTGAGGGAAATGATCCTAAGAGAAGATCACTGTAGTCATCACAGTGTCCATCCTGGTACAAGGAAGATGTATCATTCCTTAAAACCGCACTATTGGTGGGCAGGTTTGAGGAACGATGTTGCTGACTTTGTTGCTCGTTATCTGAATTGTCGGCAAGTTAAGGCGGATATGATGAGACCCGGTGGACTATTGCAGAGTTTAGAGGTGCCCCAGTGGAATTGTGTTGGATCTATTTTTACAGATCAGAATCTAAGTTTTGATTCACACAAAATCTGTTACTATTGTACTAACGATTTAAATTAAGTGCGAAGGTTGAGCTGAAACATAAAAAGACGATTTCGGAGGCCTAATAGAAGGAATTTGGCCAAAAAGCGGCATAGCTCACTACCTAGTAGTGAGTTTGTCTCGTTGGCCCGTTTCGGAGGGGATAGCACTGGCCTCATGCAAAATCTGCAACGGAAGAGAGCTGGTATAGTAGAGGATATCCAAGCTAGAACAGTAAGGGGACGCTCAAGCTGGTCTAGCGTAGGACAACTTAGCTGGTACAGTGAGGGGACGCCCGAGCTGATCCAGCAGAGGATAACCAGATCCCAAAGGACATCAAAGATGAGAAAGAGCAGGTTCAGATCAGCAATGAAGTGTAGAACAGTGTAGTAAAGAGCTGAGTTACCAAGTGCAGTATATGCTACAGCAGAGTGGTTCTGTGAAAGAAGAAACTAGCTGGGAAGGAAACCAGCTGGGAAACAAGCTCAGTGCAAACCAGCTCAGAGACTAGCTGGGTGAGATCAGATGAGTGACCAGTCCAGGGTTCAGCAACCAGCTCGGAGAGCAGAGACCAGTTCAGAGCAAAGCAGTTTGAACTCAAATATTTTTGAAGATTGAATTAACGTTGTTCAAACTGATTTGCTGCGTCCTGTTCACATCAGGTACAGATTCATAGAGCTCAATTTCAGCAAAGGCTGCAGCACATTAAATGAAGAGAGTTCAGAGTCATAAAGCCTGCAGACGCATTAAATGCAAAGGACACAAGGTACAACTATGTCAGAGCTTTTCAGAAGACTTTCCAACGGGAAGAAACTTGTGTCCAACGAATACAATCTGCACAGAGGCTATATATATAAAGCAGAGCATGAGCAGTAGAAGTAGAGAGTGCAGGAGCAAAAATAGATTAATCAAGTCTACTGCATAACCCAGGGAAGACATCGAGAAACCAGCTCGGAGAGGAGAAATTCCCAGTGTGTGAGAATACATTTGAGAGTGAGCGTACACTGTATATTTCTCACACATAGATTCACTGACATATGAGAGTCAAGAGCTAAATTGTTGAGTTGAGTGAATCAATTCAAATACTTCCATTGTAGTCTTTGGACAGAGACGTTAAACAAGTCCTTGTAGCCTTTCTCACTGAGGCATAAAAGAAGTGAGTTAGACACATGCAGCTTGCGGGCTGGTGTGCAGTGGAGTGGCTAGGAGTTCTTGCGGCTGTGGTTCGTAGGAGTGGGTGCAGCGAGGGTCGTTGTAATCAAAGTCTTCTAGTGGATCCTTCCCGTTGCGGAAGAAGGGGAGACACAGAAGATTGAGCTCCGAACTTCCATACACAAATCAGCGTATTACTTTACCGCTTTCTGCATTCATACACACCCACTGTATATTTCTAACTGAGCATAAAACTTTTTAAAAGGCCTTCGAATTTTTTAGTACAGTTTGAGTTCTTTCCGCATGAATTATATTCATTACTCAATCTGTGTCTCGGTGCACAAGTATTCAAGAACACTGAGCTATTGCAGCTCAAGATAATTAAACCAGATCGTTCGGCTGTGTGTCGAGCTGGTTTCGGCATCCAGCTGGAACCAGCATGTTTAGCGCTTGCTTCATATCAAGCTGGTTTCAACAACCAGCTGGAACCAGTTTGGTTATCGCAACCCGGCTTCAATGCCTTGCTGAATCCTGCGTCTTATCATTTGATCTGGTTACACCCTCTAAAATGCCGATTATTGTGAAAATAACAAGTATATAGAGGGTAAATCGATCCTAACAAGTGGTATCAGAGCGGGTTTTCTCAGTGTCTGAACAATTTACTCATTCTTATTTATCAAATATGTCGTTTCTCACTCTTAAATCCCTATGTTCTCTAAGGAAGAATGCGGCGTGTGGAAGATCCGAATGAAAGCGCACCTAGCAGCACATGATGACGACATGTGGTTCGTAATCACTAAAGGACCAATGCCAATACTAAAAGTAAACACTGCTATTGCTATAGCTGATGGCGCACCTCAATGGATTGAGAAGCCAAGACAAGAGTGGAGCTCTGAAGACAAAAAGAAAGCAAACCTGGATAATGTCGCAAAGGACATAGTATACAAGACGCTAGACAATAACATGTTTAGCAAAATCCATACATGCACCACTTCAAAAGAAATCTGGGAAAAGCTGATCCAGATTTGTGAAGAAAATGAGAAAACAAAAGAAAACAAGCTGACTGTGGCCTTGCAAAAATTCGAGCTCATCAAGATGAAGCCTGAAGAGACCATGGCTGAGTTTTATGAGATATTTAGCTCTCTGGTAATCGATCTAGCCAGACTGAATAAACCTACAGCAACAGAGAGCTGGCCTTAAAAGTGATTAGAGCACTTCCCAAGGAGTGGGATGTAAAAACTATGGCCATGAGAGAGTCAAAAGACCTGAACAAGATGGAGCTACACGACTTGTTTGCCAACTTGAAGGCATACGAGTTCGAACTGGAAACCAGAGCAGAAGCTGAGCCATCCACATATCAACCAACTAAAGCTCTAGCTGCTACAATTCCAGATCAAAGTCCATGCTCTACTAGCAGCAGATCGGCAGATGAAATGAGCAAGGATGCGATGGCTCTGCTTATCATAAAATTTGGAAAATTCATGCGGAAGCAATTCTCAACCCTTCTCATTTAACTCTCCCAAGAAAAATTTCAATACTCCCTCTGACAATAAATGTTATAATTATGGCAGGACTGACCACTTCTTAGCTGATTGTAGTAAGCCAAGGAGAGATGAAAAGAAGCGACCAGACCATAACAACAACAATAATTGGAAGGAGAAAAAGGCGTATCGGAAAGGGAGAACTGAAAAATCCATGGTGGCCGAAGAAAACAAAAGTGCATGGGCTGACTCCGATTCAGAGGAATCAAGCTATGGAGCTTCCTCATCAAGCGACAACGAATATTAAGTACAATGTCTCATGGAAGATGACACTGAGGAGGTATTTGACTTCTCAAACCCTGAATTTACACGGGAGGACCTTGTTACTGCACTGAATTAAATGGTCCTCGAATACAAAGAGATTTCTCAATCATTCAAGGAGTTTAAAGCTGAAAAGGAAGCTGTGAAACAAGAACTGAGCTAGATGGCTCGAGTGCTATGCAAGCTGCTCTAAGTAAGCTTGAAAATGAGAATGTTGAATTGCAAAACAGGACATAGGAGATACAATGTGAGAATCAGCGTTTAGCTGATATAATAAGCTCATGGACCAAGTCTTTGCAAAAACTTCAAGGAGCCACGAAGCAATCTGGTGATAAAACCGGATTAGGTTACTATAGAAATGAAAGCAGTACCTCAGAAACCAGCAGCAATCCAAGGCTAGGAGGGACAAAGTTTAAGACAACAAACTTTGTAAAATCTGGCCGAGAACAATGTGCTGAGACAAATTCTGGTGACACTGTGATGACAGATAAGTCTTTGATCCGACATAGAAGATTTTGCGGGCTAGGGAACACTGCTCCTGAGAAGCATCAGGAGAGCTGGCTAAACAAAAGGGTTGAATTAATAAAAGGGAAGCCCAAATTCAACAATAAGACAACTAGCTCAACCGATTTTCAACAAAGGACAGGCAGTACAAGCCACACTATCAGAAGCCCAGATCTAAGAGCACGTATGCTGCTTATCATAATCACAACAGAACAAAGAACACACACGGACCGCACAAATACTTTGATACACACACTTGAAAATGGATTAAGATTAACCAAGTGTGGGTCCCGAAAGGTCTAATCAAACCTGGACCCAATTGAATCAAAGGGTACCAAGTTTTCTTGATGTATGATTGCAGGAACAACAGACATCTAGATTGGAGCAATCAACGTGGTATCTGGACAGTGGATGTGCACGGCACATGACTGGGGATGCCAAGCTGCTCACAGATATAAATTCCTGCAACGGACCTAAGATCACTTTTCGTGATAATTCAAATGGTAACACTGTGGGTAAGGGTAAGCTTACCCATGGTAATTTTACTTTGAATAGTGTGCTTCTTGTTGAAAATTTATGTTATAACTTGATCAGCATCGATCAATTATGTGAGAACAACTATTCTGTAGAATTTCAGAAGCACACATGCACGGTTCTTAATCCGGAATGTCTGACTGTTCTAGTAGGCTATCTATCTGGAAATACCTACAAGGTGGATTGGTCAGATCATCCGCATACAGAACAAACTTGTCTAGTTGCTGATTCTTCAAAGAATTGGTTATGGCATCAACGGATGAATCATTTGAATTTCAAAAACTATTGCCAACTTGAGTAAGCATGAGCTAGTTGACGGTTTACCCAAACTTAAATTTTCAAAAGACAAAATGTAGCGCCCCAGATTTAACGATTGTCCTCACTATACCAACACTGATCTTTCCAGCGTGTTTTGTCCTCACTCGCATGCACCCTGAGAAACTTCCAAGGAGGTCACCCATCCGAAAATTGTCCCAAGTCAAGCACGCTTAAGTTTGGAGTTCCTAAGTGATGAGCTCCCGAAAAGAAGATGCACCTTGTTGGTATGAGTAGTATCAATTAAATCTGATAAGCCTTCCTCAACTAACATCCATTACATCTATAACTTCCCAGTCTCGTAATCCCTCTCATTCCAGTTCGGTTCATTCATGTGCCCCTTCGCCTTTAGAAGCCTGCCAGGAGCCGCTCATTGTCCGTGCAACCTCTGGCACCGGCGATGACTCCCCGCCCTCTTTTGAGCCTCGGACCTCACATGCCCACCAGCTTTCGCATGGTTCATCCCCAAACCACATCGTACTAAGAAAGGTCGGGTCTGATACCAACTGTAGCGCGCCCACCAGCTTTCGCATGGTTCATCCCCAAACCACATCGTACTAAGAAAGGTCGGGTCTGATACCAACTGTAGCGCCCCAGATTTAACGATTGTCCTCACTGTACCAACACTGATCTTTCCAGCGTGTTTTGTCCTCACTCGCACGCACCCTGAGAAACTTCCCAGAGGGTCACCCATCCCAAAATTGTCCCAAGTCAAGCACGCTTAACTTTGGAGTTCCTAAGTGATGAGCTTCAGAAAAGAAGATGCACCTTGTTGGTATGAGTAGTATCATTTAAATCTGATAAGCCTTCCTCAACTAACATCCATTACATCTATAACTTCCCAGTCTCATAATCCCTCTCATTCCGGTGTGAGATCGGTTCATTCATGTGCCCCTTCGCCTCTAGAAGCCTGCCAGGAGCCGCTCATTGTCCGTGCAACCTCTTGGCACCGGCGATCACTCCCCGCCCTCTTTGAGCCTCGGACCTCACAATAAGGACGCCCGAGTTTGAGACTTGCATCTGCAATGTGAAGTACCCCGTTTCATTGTAGGGAAAATTGTGATGTTTTGAGCATGCAGATGGATGGTTTGTCTGGCGAACATCGAACTACCCTAGTTCGGATTCTCCAAGTAGTTACCATTTTTCGAGTTCAGAGTCCGAGGTCTTGGTTGTATGGATTAGTCCTTACTACTCGAAACATCATTGAAACTCTACATGATTAGTCACCTCACTTTGACTCATTTACCGACTCCGTGCGGGTCACCAGGTGTCGAGATTGGGTGAGGTCACGAAGCATGTAGGAGTCGATGCCTTGTTGTCGAGGATTCACCGCTCGCCCTAGTGCGTGGATATCCTATGCTGTCTGAGGAGATAATAGTGTGACAAATATCTGGCCAGAGTACTCTTGTGATTTAGTGTAAATGAGTTTACCTAGTAGCACTCGCGATGTCGCTATTCCGATCTCCAAGATGTATGCATGGCTATCGAATCTCTAACGACTCTCGATTTACCAAAGGTTGTTGATTCGATCGGGATATATGAGATGAAAAGACCGTACTATACGCTAACCATGATCGACTGGTTTTTGCAGGAACTATCAGTGATACCTAGGGGATCATGGGGCGATGTTGCTAGGCGCTTTATCATTATCCGATGGGTAGATCAAAAAATGTGTTTTCTGATTCACAATGAGTTGTGAGCCCACGGCTAGCTGTATCCCTGAACCATTGAGGGTCACACAGTGTACTGGTTTACCAATTACCGTGCATACAAGGAAATTAAGCTCAATTTATTGAGTATATTAGGAGAAAAGATGGAAGTGTGACTTGCTAAAATAACTAGGGAATGTCTTCAGTGCCAATCGTGCTTTTTAGTTTTTGAATAATTCTATCAGCAAAGAGGCGAGGTAGTCCTATTATGAAACGTTCTTTCAAGAAAGACGTGTTACAGTCCTCTCGACGAAGAACATGTGTAAGGAAAACGTCCTTATACCAATGATAGTCATTTAAGGATGGACATTTAAGATTTGTTAGAACTATCTTTAATGAATTAAATTCTTCATTTGGGTTTCCAATGAAATACATTGAGATAGTAATGATTAAGTATTCACAAGAATCATTTTGTTCATTGATATTACCAGCATCATCTTCAATTTGGATAGTTTGATTTAGAATGCATAATTTTGAGTCGAGGGGTAATGCATTATCCCACCAGTTTCCCAATTGACCAGTAAAGCTTTGAATAATAAATGTTGTGGCTGTTTCTTCATTTTGATCTTTAATGTGACGCCCGAACCCAACGGGGCCACGAGAATTGGATAAATAAAAATTTTCGAATAAAAGAAGGGCTAAATGATAATTCGCTATAGGCTGTATTTCCTATAACTCGAAAGAACAAAACAAACGACAAACTCAAGGATCAGCAGATACTTAAATTGCACGCTAACTGCTAAAAACATTTGCGGAAAAACAACTTGTATTGATAACTTGCAATTGCGATTACAACAGCTGCTATTCTAAGTAAATATACAACCGTTGCTACTGATCTAATACAGTACAATCTATTCAAAACGATACAACTTAGACACGGAAAACGTAGGTCTTGGATAAACACAACGCCACCCATCTGCTGGTTTTTAAGTTTCACCTGCTGTTCCTCCACCAGTTGTCGTACCTGCACCATTTTAAAAAGCTAGTGAGCCTAAAGGCTCGCCAAGTAAAACCTGAGTAATAACAATTTCATAAAACGCAGGCAGACATCTGTGCAATGCATATGTTAAGGAACTTCAATATACAATGTCATTTTCATAAACAATTCAGTAAACATTCAATGGTAGAAACAGGGGATGATAGCCCAGCTTCTCATTAATTTCAATATCATTTTCAGTTGATCATGGCATATAAGTTCTATGTGGTCCAATTTGCACTTTGATCAAAATGACTCCCGATATCAGTTTAGCATATAGCTCATATGAAGGGGCAGTCGACATCTAGACAACTGCTCACCCTTCTTCTTGGTGACCGTAACTATCTAAGCCATAATCTAAAACATCTTTTGTTCCTTAACAATCCTTTCTTTAAACACTTCTGTAAATCATCGGGTTCCATCATTTTAAACATTTGCTTCCCATTTTAAAACTTTAATGAGTATCGAATTTGACTTTGGAAATATATCGTTAAAAACTGGAACTGGTTGAAAGAAAATCAGTCGCAAAGGAATAGTACCAGTCGCAAGACTAATACCTGCTGAAATGAACAGCACCAGTCGCAAGACTAATACCTGCTGAAATGAATAGTACCAGTCGCAAGACTAATACCTGCTGAAATGAATAGTACCAGTCGCAAGACTAATACCTGCTGAAATGAATAGTACCAGTCGCAAGACTAATACCTGCTGAAATGAATAGTACCAGTCGCAAGACTAATACCTGCTGAAATGAATAGTACCAGTCGCAAGACTAATACCTGCTGAAATGAATAGTACCAGTCGCAAGACTAATACCTGCTGAAATGAATAGTACCAGTCGCAAGACTAATACCTGCTGAAATGAATAGTACCAGTCGCAAGACTAATACCTGCTGAAATGAATAGTACCAGTCGCAAGACTAATACCTGCTGAAATGAATAGTACCAGTCGCAAGACTAATACCTGCTGAAATGAATAGTACCAGTCGCAAGACTAATACCTGCTGAAATGAATAGTACCAGTCGCAAGACTAATACCTGCTGAAATGAATAGTACCAGTCGCAAGACTAATACCTGCTGAATGAAGACAAGAATCCAGTCGCGATCTTAAACATTGGTTTCAATCCTTCTATGAAGTGACTCAATTTCTCCTCTGGGTCACTTCCTATCAGTGGCACAAAATAGCACCCTCTTTCAAACGTCCGCACATACTCCTGTACGGTTAAACTCCCTTGCTTGAGGGTCAAAAATTCCCTCTTCAATTCAGATCTTTTCCCCGCTGTGAAGTATTGCTCGTAGAATACTCGTTTGAAATCTGCCCAGGTGATATTCAGCAGATCCACAGACATCTTGACTCCTTCCCACCAAATCATTGCATCTTCCCTTAGCATGTAGATGGCGCACCTTGGCCTATCTAAATCAGACAGTTGGAGGTACTCGAAAATAACCTCCATGGATTTTATCCAACTCTCAGCAATTAGTGGATCAGTAGTTCCACTAAATTCCTTAGGCTTCTGGCGCCAAAATTTCTCTTGGGGATCATCGTTACTTGGTCCCCTGCTGCTGGAAGATTGACCATTTCCTCTGTTGTTATTTTGCTCTACCAGCATTCTTAATAATTGCATGATGTTAGCATTGTTATCACTCTCTGTTTCTTCTAGAGGAATACTGCTTCTAGTTCTTCCTCGTCCTCTTCCTGACATTCTATATTCTATAGCCCATAATCCACCACATGCATAAATCAGAACATGCTAAATAATTTTAAAGACAATGCTCTGAAAATAAACTCTTAACTTAGAAGAACAGACGATGAACATTGATCCAGCTGATGGTGCGTGTGTTTATCTCAGGAACGTTGCTCTGATACCATGTTGTGACGCCCGAACCCAACGGGGCCACGAGAATTGGGTAAATAAAAATTTTCGAATAAAAGAAGGGCTAAATGATAATTCTCTATAGGCTGTATTTCCTATAACTTGAAAAAACAAAACAAACGACAAACTCAAGGATCAGCAGATACTTAAATTGCGCGCTAACTGCTAAAAACATTTGCGGAAAAACAACTTGTATTGATAACTTGCAATTGCGATTACAACAGCTGCTATTCTAAGTAAATATACAACCGTTGCTACTGATCTAATACAGTACAATCTATTCAAAACGATACAACTTAGACACGGAAAACGTAGGCCTTGGATAAACACAACGCCACCCATCTGCTGGTTTTCAAGTTTCACCTGCTGTTCCTCCACCAGTTGTCGTACTTGTTCGATCTTAGAAAATACCACTGACCCTCTTAACTGGTCAAAAAGATCTTCTATCCTAGGTAATGGATACTTATTCTTAATCGTCAACTTATTTAATTCTCGATAATCTATACATAATCTCATACTCCCATCCTTTTTCTTTACAAACAAAACAGGGGCTCCCCATGGCGAAGTGCTTGGTCTAATAAATCCTTTCTCCAACAGATCTTGTATCTGTTCTTTCAATTCTTTCATCTCTGTTGGAGCTAGCCGATATGGTGGTCTAGATACTGGAGCAGCTCCTGGGATTAGATCAATGGAAAACTCCAACTCCCTGTCTGGTGGCAATCCTTGAATGTCTTCTGGAAAAACCTCAGGGAATTCATTTGCTACTTCTACCATTGACAGTTGGGGTCTAACAGTTGCTGTTAAGGAGGATATAATTGAAGGGATTTTATTAATATGTTTGGCCAAAAACTGGAATGGCTCTTTTCCTGGTGGGTTGACAGCTACCGCTCTTAGTTTGAAGTCAATTACTACCCCATACTTAGTTAGCCAATCTATTCCCAAAATTAAATCAAACTCTGGCATTGGCAACACAATTAAATCAGCAGTAATCTTATGCCCTTGAAGTTTAAGTTCTAAACTTCTAAACAATTCGTGCGATACCAGCTTTTCCCCTGATGGTACCGATACACAATAACCTATCATTACTTGTTCCGGCTGGATAACCAATTTCTTAATAAACTCAGCAGAAATGAATGAATGCGTGGCTCCTGAATCTAACAAAGCTAGAGAAGTAAATCCAGCTATCGAAATTTCACCTGTAACCACTTTCGACTCAGGAGGAGCTTGATCAGCCATCATCACATAGGCTCTGCTGGTCACCAGTTGCTTGGATTTTGGACAATTCTTCAAAATATGTCCAGGCATTCCACACTTGTAGCAGACGTTTTGTCCAAGTCTGCATTGTCCCAAATGAGTCTTTTGACATTTAGGACACAATGGCCTATTATTACCAGCAGGAAAGGAGCTTATAGGTTGAATTTGTAGAGGCTTTTGCTCCTGAGGCCTCTGCTGGTTCTTGTTCTGTTTCTTAAATGGCCTTTGATCCTTCTGCTGAAAGGCTTGTCTCTTTTGTTGCCTTTCTTCATCAAGATCTTTCCAATCTCTTTCAATTTTCAAGGCTCTATCCACTGCTTCCCTATAAGTTCTTGGCACTGACAGCCTCACATTCATCTTAAACATTGGCTTCAACCCTTCTACGAAGTGACTCAATTTCTCTTCTGGGTCACTTCCTATCAATGGCACAAAATAGCACCCTCTCTCAAACGTCCGCACATACTCCTGTACGGTTGAACTCCCTTGCTTGAGGGTCAAAAATTCCCTCTTCAACTCAAATCTTTTCCCCGCTGTGAAGTATTGCTCATAGAATACTCGCTTGAAATCTGCCCAGGTGATATTCAGCAGATCCACAGACATCTTGACTCCTTCCCACCAAATCATTGCATCTTCCCTTAGCATGTAGATGGCGCACCTTGGCCTATCTAAATCAGACAGTTGGAGGTACTCGAAAATAACCTCCATGGATTTTATCCAACTCTCAGCAATTAGTGGATCAGTAGTTCCACTAAATTCCTTAGGCTTCTGGCGCCAAAATTTCTCTTGGGGATCATCGTTACTTGGGAATACGTACCAGTCGACAAGACTAATACCAGCTAGAAATGAACAGTACTTAGAAAAACGAGTAAAGCAACTGCTAGAATTATCACTATGGAATGCATCTGCTGATGAACAGTGCATCTGCTGATTTTATGAAGACAATGCAACTGTTGGATTCTAACTAAGAAAATACAGCTGCTGAATTTAAAATCACAATGCAGCTGCTGATTACTAATCAAAGGAAAACAACTGCTGATATTAACAAGGAAGGACGCATCTGCTGATGAATAGTGCATCTGCTGAAGTTTACGAAGACACTTGCAATATCTAAACAATGATTTCGCTACCAGCCGTCGCCTATTAAACCAGACTTTATACTGATTCAATTAGCAACTACTGATTAAAAAATCATCAAATTTCGACATTACAACTACAGGAAGAACATTCGTAAACATTATAACAATGCAGCTGCTGAATCTTAACAAGTAGATACAGCTGCTGGAACATAACTCGACATTCGTAATATCAAAACAACAACTTATGCCATCAGTCGTTGCCTATCAAACCATACCAATGATTCAACCAACAACTACCGATTACACAGTTATCAAATTCTGATAAACACCAACCCTTCTCTTAAAGAAAACATTTCACCTCCTTAAAACATTTTCCAATCAATTTAAAATCCAGCTCGTGCATCGCTCCTTGGAGTCACCTGCTGGAACCAGCCGCAGCGCATCTTACCTGCTGATATCAACAATTCAGCAGATACATAACATTTAAAATTGCCAAATGGCCCAAAAGATTAGTAAAATGCATAAATATGGTCCTATGGATTTTTGGGGCGTTACATTTAATATTATAGGCTGCGTGAGCCATGCCCATTTCTTGCAAGTATTTAGAATTTCATATTCAGATTTGCCATCTATATTCCATTCAATTATTGATTGACCATCGTATTTTGTACTCTTGAATTGGTTCCTTTCTTCGTAACCAATATCAACAGGCATAGGCCGTCGATAGTAATTACGAGAATTTGTATTAGTATAATTATTGTTGAATCATTTTCGTCTATTATATATTTATATTAATTTGATTTTCATCATCCGTAAAGGGGTTTTCAAGAAGATTGACCTCGTTTTCTGAGTCTGAGTTAGATTCAGAAGTACTGGAAATTTTAGATTCATTATTTTGTGTATTAGTTTCGACACAATTTATCTTACTTCCTGATGTTCCAATTTCTGATAATTTTGTAGAGATTTTATTTAGAAGGAAATCAGTATTAGTATTGAAGCTTATTTGTTTTTCTTTTTCAGTAGGAATGACTTTTGTTTGGAAAAAAGGTTTAGCTATTGTATCCTTAAATATTGATGATTTCGGTTGTTGGGTTTGAGTAAGATTTTTAGATATGTGGTCAACTTGATTAGCTATTGTTTTAAGGATTTGATTAGAATAATTATTTTGTTGAAAAATTTTATTAATGTCTTTTTTATTGACAGGCTCTTTGTCATTGCGTCCTCTTTTAAAAGGATCAGCTATGACGTCACCTTTGGGAGTGTGGAGTTGTAATGATTGCAAAGGAGGATGAATAGAAATAATGGTTTCATTGTTACTTAATGTCCATTTTTTGTGTAAACTTATATTAACTTGTATGAAAGATTTAGTTTGGAAATCATTAAAGCCTTCAGCTGATAAGAATATTGTTAAAAATTTATAAAAAGGAATATTTGATTTAATTATTTTCATTTTGATAATACATTCAGAATTAATTTTTCTTTAATTTCTTGATCAAGTTTGTTATACCATTTTCGTTTTTCGTGATGGAATGTATCTTGCATTTCTTCATTTAAATAATCAAAATTTGGCTGAAATTCTTTTCCAGTTGTGATGATCATGACCATACTGGAGATTGAAGGAGATGTTGGAGGAGAATAATTTTGAGGTGATGAAGGACCTGATCTAGGTTTAGGAATAGGAGTGACAAATTCATATTTTGAAGTATTTGTGGAAAATGTGGAGAATGAATGACGAGATTGAGATCTTCTTAAAACTGGTGTGGAAGCAGACTTTGTTGGTGAATTAAAGTTTATAGTGATTTTCCCATCGTCTTCTTCAATAATTTGTGAAATATCTCTACGTTATATATTTCTGGGTATTTGAGGTGTATTGATTATAAATTTTTGTGCAATGATTATTTCATTCCATTTTAATCTTTTGGATGTGAAGACCGTAGGTCTATCAACATTTATTTGTAACAATACTGTCTCTTCTTTCGAAGAAGGCAGTCCGTTATACTTTGGGTTGAGTTGTGAAGACAGAAGTCTAAAGTAGATTCTGTATATGACTGCAAAGTTCTTAGAGGGATGAAATTCATCTCCCTGGATATGAACATCTAAAATTAATGAATCTAAAATCATTGGATCTGTGAGATCCACAGAGAAATTTGGAGAACAATTGGAGTATATAGGTCCATTACTGAAACGAACCACACTCTAGAGATTTTTTTTTAAAACATGTGCGGAAAAACATAAACTTAAAGTATGGCTCGTTCCCTTTTAAAACATTTCTAAATCATTTTCTCTCCCATACTTCAAACATAAATAAAGAAAAGGAATATTTAAAAACGTTAAAACATTCATACTGTATAAAAATCAACTGAGTAAAATACTGAAAGTAAACAAGTTTAAAACCAACATCCAAAAATGTATCATCTGAAAAACACATCGCTGCGGTCAAAGGGTACTGCTGCAACAGGCTCAGATGTCCTCACCACCAGTCAGTGTAAACTCCAGCAGGTTCATCACCTGTACCATTTAAACCTAGTGAACCTAGGGTTTCAGCATGCTCTATCGTATATCATAACAAAGTACATACTAATAAAATCGCATGCAAGCACATACTTGTAATAAAATAACGTTAAAAACATGAATGCGTGCATGATCTTAAAACATTGCTTCATACATTTCATATCATAACATATTATATAGCATAGAAGGCATGACATAACGTAACATGAAAAACATATGAGTCGTATCCTGAAGTGTGACCATAGTCGATTGATCAATCTATAAACCAACGTACGTGGTGGTGTGGTTCACCCGACCTCGAGTCGGGATCCCTATATGTCACACCTATATGTTGCCACTTCACCATGATATCGACACATGGATCCATAAGCTGTCATTTCACCATGATATCATACATGGATCCATAAGCTCATAAGTCGACACTTCACCATGATATCACACATGGATCCATAAGCTCTTCATCATAAGTTGTCACAAATCATTCAATCCCTCGAGTTTTGTCTTTTAAAAGAACATGTCTTTAACATTCCTAAAACATTCATGATGCATGCATTTCGTAAAATTATGCAAGTTTAAAAGCTTAGCCCGTTAATGTATAATTAATTCTTTTATTTAAAACATTTACGTACATAGCATACTACATATATAATTAATTATACATTTACGGGCTTCTATATTTTTCTACTTCGGTCAAGAATTGGTGCAGGAGTCTGGCCCATTACTTCTAGACTAAACATCACTCTTAACTTAGTCGATGAAACGAATGTTCACCCTCTTTAAAATTTTGCCTATTTTAATTAAATTTTGACTTTAGAAATCAAGGCTAATTTTGACAAATGAAAATCAATTTTGACTTCTTAAAATCAATTTTGACTTATTAAAATCAATTTTGACTTTGAAATCAATTTAAATCAATTTTGACTTTTAAAATGACAACTTAATCGATTTTGACTCAAATGACCAATTTTGACCAAAAGACCGATTTTGACCAAATTGAAATCCAGAAATCAATTTTGACTTAAATAAAATCGAAAGGCTCCAATTTGGCTACAACTTAAAAATAAACTTCAACTCCAATTGAATTAAAAGTTTGACTAAATTTAAAACATTTGACTGTTTTTCCTTTAAAATTAGACCTTTGTATTAAAATTAAATAACCGGTCAATAATTAAAATAACTCGGACCAACTTTAAAATATTTTGATTCGACACACGATGAATCGACCCAGTCCAACCGAGCCAGCCAAACCGGTCCAATTGAACCGGTCGGTCCAAAACATAATAAACCTTTAAAATTTCTAATTTAGTACATCGTTTGCTAATAATTCAAACATTTAAAATTTGACTAACTAATGACCAATTAACCAATTTTTTACTTTAAAATTTGATAAAAGTATTAGGCCCATAAATAAAAGGATTTTGACTTTAAAATATTCGGCCCAATATGCTAAAATTGCCAAAAATTCCATAAATCAAATAAATTCTAAAATTCTAGAAAACATCTTAAAATATGCTTAAAATATTAAAATCATCCACGAACTTTAGCAGCCCCTAAGACTCGAAATCTTAATTTTCACAAAAATAACCCGACAAGGCTCATTTCGAGCGACAAAACGGTAAAAATCATTAAAACTCCATTTCTTAATCAAATGACTCCCTGTTTCGACCCACATTACCCTAACTCAACATACTAGTCACGGAAACATACAAACCCAAAAACGATTCAGTAAATGATCAAACCGAAGCCCGCAAACCCACTGCCCGTGCGCAGACTGCAACCAGGACACGTGCTAGCCATAAAATTCATAAGTAATTCATTCCTTCACCAAATTGCTTCCCGTTTGGACCTACGTGACCCTAACTCAATACGCTATCCCAAGAAATCAACATCTACCACACAGACCATATATATCAACGTACCGGACTCAAAAAACTCTAGTGTCGCGCACAGACTATAAGCCAGGACACGTGATGATCATAAAATTCATAACTTATTCATTTCTTGACCAAATCACCTCCCGTTTGGACCTAAGTGACCCCAACTCGATGGCCTAACTACCGGGACCACCCTTGGACCAAACTATAGCCCCATGAACCACCCATTACCGAAGCATCATAAGAAACGAATGAAACACGTGTTGAAAATCATGATTCATGCATGGATCTCAAACATTATGCATAGATCTAATCAAATCACATACAAATCATTCGTCAAACATTAAAAATAGTTTATTATGGCTTAAATGGTGAGAAAAGGTATCGATATTACATGTCTGGTTTGATTGGAGTAGAGATCTGCGAGTTACCAACGTTGTTGAGCGAGATCGGGGCACCAACGACTTTGGATCACCAAAATTCACCAAGGGATTGAGAATTTCGAAACTTGTTCTATGGGGAAAGGAGGGGGATGGCTGGTTGGGATGGAGGCTAGGTTTGATTAGTGTGTGGTGTTTAATAAAATGAATGTGCCAATTTTGACCCCTAATGATTTAATTAAGAAACGGGGAGAAAAATGACATGTTTTCCCCTCTAATTCATTGAAAAGATAATTAAAACTCTTAAATTAGCTTTAAAGATTAATTATTTTCGAATTCAAGGCCTCCTCATAATTTAAAACACCTTAAAACTCAATATACCAGCCCGTATAGTCGAAAAACCGGTTACCCTCCAAAATAATCATGAAAACTCAAATTTTCAGAAATTGTTGCTCAAGATAAAATATTTTCATTCTTAAAAATCCAATAACTTAAAAATCACAAATTATTTTCATTCCGATCGGCCCTAATCTCGTCCACGCGTCTGTAACTCAAACAGGCTGAAAAACAACACATGCATACCATGCAGCATAAAATCATAAACAAATCACATAAACGGCATGTAATCATCTAAAATTATTTTTCCCCTAGTCATGCACTCATTCTCAAGTAATCTGGATTTCGGGGCGTTAGAATCTCCCCCCCATGCTGCATGCAATCATAAACATAAATCGTAAAACTCACGGACTGTTAGCGTGACTTCTGAGCTCCACGCAACAGGCAAGTACCCCACCAGAACCTCCGTTCTGATACCAACTGAAACGAACCAGACTCTAGAGATTTTTTTTTTAGAACATGTACGGAAAAACATAAACTTAAAGTATGGCTCGTTCCCTTTTAAAACATTTCTAAATCATTTTCTCTCTCATACTTCAAACTATATAAAGTAAAGGAATATTTAAAAACGTTAAAACATACATACTGTGTGAGACCTGAAATTGTAATAAAGATTAATTATTGGATTAATCGGTTTTTGAGGAATTCTGGGTGTTCGGAATTCTTTTTGAAGGTTTCGTTTGCATTTTCGGGTCAGAAATCACATTTAGAGAAATTCTGGAAATTTTGGAATTTTTGAGTTTGAAATTTGATTTGGTGGGAAATTTGAATTGTTGGTGAAATCTGTTCGTTTCGTGAGAAATTTGTTCGGATTTTGTGAAATCTGGACGTTTGATGTTGCGCTGGTGTATAGAAGTCTGCACGGCGCGTTTGTATCGTAGACGCTTGTACGTCGTCGTTTAGGAGAGATCTGGTATTGCGTTAGCGCTAGAAGCTGATGTAGAGATCTGCCCCGCGTGTTTTTGTGTTGAGGGCAAAACGATGTCGTTTAGATAAGTTGCTACGGCGTCGTTTGGTGAACGCTTGAGGGAGAGATCTGTTTCACGAGTTTAGCGTTCGAGAGATCAGATTTTAGCGAGCAGCTTTTAACGCTTTGTCTTTCAGATTTCACCAGCGTTTGTGTTTAGCATTTCAGACTTCACCGTGGTTTTGGAGCGACGTCGTTTTGGGGTAGAGCTCTTTAACCAGCTGTTGGTTTTCGTTAGGCATCAGCTGTCGCAAGATTTCACGTGATGTTTGATCAGCCGTTGGGTCGTTCAGCTGTTGGCAGTTTTTAGTGACCAGTTGTTGGTTTATCCAACTGCTGATTTGGGTATATATTTAGCGTCGGCTGATTGTGTCGGTGAACATTTTATTCAGACTTCTCGTGTGTATATATTGGAAGCTTTGGCCTTCAATTATTGCAACAGATCCCATACTTAGCAAATTTTCTCCCAAGTTTCGTTCTTCGCTTCTATCCCTCGGTTACTGTTCACCGTGAGTTTCTCCAGTGAATTCCTGTTGATTCCGGCCACCGTTTGTCACGTTTGAGGTAGCGTTGGACTCCTCTTGTCAAGATATTTCATTCCATACCGATTTTGGAGGCTGTCGTCGGCTGGAGCAAAAGCACGAAGTTGCTGTTTTCGTGCGTGTATTTCGCTGTTCAGGTAGCCGTTAGTTTTAGTTGTTGAAATCTTGTTCCTAGCCTTGAATTGAGCTTCCTGTTAAGTTGTATGGGTTAGAATTGAGCGCTGGTTTTAAGTATATAGATTCCAGCCGTGAGTTTTGTAGTTGGCCGTGAGTTTTGTTGAAGTTTGCCTGAGATCTTACGTGTGTTTAGCAGGTTGGATTCAGATCTCTCGAGGCTTGAATTGTGGTAATTGTTGCACGAATCAGGTACGGATTTGGAGCTTGTATTACAGCGAGGTTATGGCTTGGATAATTTGTGAGATGGCTATGTTGGATTGGCATGTATGATTGCTGTTTGTATATTGTTGTGTTGCATTTTTTATATGCTAGTTGCATCAGCTGTTGCATACACGCATGCCATTCTATTCCAACTATTGCAACCATTGTTTCGTTGTTGTTGCTCTGTTTTCTTACCAGGATGCGAGGGCGAGCGGCGATACCGCACTCTCATCTCCCTGCTGGGTTTGTTAGCCACCATGCACCGAGTGGTTAACTGCCACATTTCATGGGCGAGGCAACGGCAGGTTGAGTTTTTTTATGCATCTGGTATTCGGGTGTAGTGTCAAGGCGAGTGGCTCATTACCACACTTTGAACACATCCCGTGGCCACTGTTGTTGCAGATTCCGTTGAGCTGTGCATTGAGTTCTTTGGCTCCCTTCCTTGGTTGTGTAGCCTCCGGTTGTTGTTCCTGGTCTCATGCATAGCATCTGCATTTTATTCTTGCTGTTTACTGCTGTTTTATAGTTGCTCTTCGTACTGGGGTTTGACCCCATGTCCCTCTAGGGCTTGGTTGTTTTCCTTGCCTGTTGTGTTGTTCAGGTTTTCCAGGTTATTCAGCTGGTCGTGGTGCTGACTCGGCTACAGGTGCCCCAGGAGGTGGTTAGAGTATCCCAGTAGCGTATAGCATATATATATATGTATCAGTACAGTTAGCCAGGGGATGCCCTGTGCTTTTGTTGTAGTCTTTTACATTCGGTTGTGTTGTTACCAGGTGTCTGATACATGTTGATGCTATATTGTTTGTCGTGGGCTTGTAGCCTTTGGTTTGTTGGTTTTGTTGTTAAACTGGGATTACTTTGAGTATCGTACTATTTTAAATTATACTGTTTTAAACCGTCAGGCCAAAAGCAAAAATTTTACCCGCTTTTTAGTAGCTTCCGTTTGTGTGCGTGTTTTATCTCTGTTGTGAGCACGAGGCCTGACATACTATATAAAAATCAACTGAGTAAAATATCGAAAGAAAACAAGTTTAAAACCAACATCCAAAACTGTATCATCTCAAAAACACATCGCTGCGGTCAAGGGGTACTGCTGCAACAGGCGCTCATATTTCCTCACCGCCAGTCGGTGTAAACTCACCAGGATCATCACCTGCACCATTTAAACCTAGTGAGCCTAGGGGCTCAGCATGCTCTATCGTATATCATAACAAACTACATACTAATAAAATCGCATGCAAGCACATACTTGTAATAAAATAACGTTGAAAACATGAATGCGTGCATGATCTTAAAATATTGCTTCATACATTTCATATCATAACATATCATATAGCATATAAGGCATGACATAACGTAACATGAAAAACATATGAGTCGTATCCTGAAGTGTGACCATAGTCGATTGATCAATTTATAAACCAACGTACGTGGCGGTGTGGTTCACCCGACCTCGAGCCGGGATTCCTATATGTCACACCTATGTGTTGCCACTTCACCATGATATCGACACATGGATTCATAAGTTGACACTTCCCCATGATATCACGCATGGATCCATAAGCTCATCATACATTCATCATAAATTGTCACAAACAATCCCTCGGGTTTTGTCTTTTAAAAGAACATGCCTTTAACATTCGTAAAACATTCATGATGCATGCATTTCGTAAAATTATGCAAGTTTAAAAGCTTAGCCCGTTAATGTATAATTAATTCTTTTCTTTAAAACATTTACGTACATAGCATACTACATATATAATGAATTATACATTTACGGGCTTCTACATTTTTTTACTTCGGTCAAGGATTGGTGCAGGAGCCTGGCCCACTACTTTTAGACTAAACACCACTCTTAACTTAGTCGATGAAATGAATGTTCATCCTCTTTAAAATTTTGCCTATTTTAATTAAATTTTGACTTTAGAAATCAAGGCTAATTTTGACTTCTTAAAATCAATTTTGACTTATTAAAATCAATTTGACTTTTAAAATCAATTTTGACTTATTAAAATCAATTTTGACTTTGAAATCAATTTAAATCAATTTTGACTTTTAAAATGACAACTTAATCGATTTTGACTCAAATGGCCAATTTGACCAAAAGACCGATTTTTACCAAATTGAAATCCAGAAATCAATTTTGACTTAATTAAAATCAAAAGGCTCCAATTTTGACTACAACTTAAAAATAAACATCAACTCCAATTGAATTAAAAGTTTGACTAAATTTAAAACATTTGACTATTTTCTTTAAAATTGGACATTTGTATTAAAATTAAAATAATCGGTCCATAATTAAAATAACTCGGACCAACTTTAAAATATTTTGATTTGACACAAGACGAATCGACTCGGTCCAACCGAACCAGCCAAATCGGTCCAATTGAACCGGCCGGTCCAAAACATAATAAACCTTTAAAATTTCTAATTTACTACATCATTTGCTAATAATTCAAACATTTAAAATTGACTAAATAAAGATCAATTGACCAATTTTTGACATTAAATTTGATAAAAGTATTAGGCCCATAAATAAAAGGATTTTGACTTTAACATTTTGACTTTAAAATATTCGGCCCAATACGCTAAAATTGCCAAAAATCCCATAAATAAAATAAATTCTAAAAATATTGGAAAACATCTTAAAATATGCGTAAAACATCAAATAAAATCATCCACGAACTTTATCAGCCCCTAAGACTCGAAATCTTAATTTTCACAAAAATGACCCGACAAGGCTTATTTCGAGTGACAAAACGGTAAAAATCATTAAAAATCCATTTACTAATCAAATGACTCCCTGTTTTGACCCACATCACTCTAACTCAACATACTAGTCACTGGAACAAACAGAACTTAAAAATGATTCATTACATGACCAAACCAATGCCCTCAAACCCACTGCCCGTGCGCAGACTGCAACTAGGACATGTGCTAGCCATAAAATTCATAACTAATTCATTCATTCACCAAATTGCTTCCCGTTTGGACCTACGTGACCCTAACTCAATACGATATCCCCTAAAATCAACCTTGACCACACAGACCACATATATCGACATACCCGACTCAAACAACTCTACTATCACGCACAGATGATAATCCAGGACACGTGATGATCATAAAATTCATAACTTATTTTTTCCTTGATCAAATCGCCTCCCGTTTGGACCTAAGTGACCCCAACTAGATTTAATAACTACCTGGACCACCCTTGGACCAAAATATAGCGCTATGAACCGCCCATGACCGAAGAATCACAAGAAACGAATGAAACACGTGTTGAAAATCATGATTCATGAATGGATCTCAAACATTATGCATAGATCTAATAAAATAACATATAAATCATGCAACAAACATTAAAAATAGTTTACTATGGCTTAAATAGTGAGAAAAGGAATCGATATTACATGCCTGGTTTGGTTGGAGTAGAGATCTGCGAGTTACCGACGTTGTAGACGTGAGATCGGTGCACCACCGGCTTTGAATAACCAAAATTCACCAAGGGATTGAGAATTTCGAAACTTGTGCTATGGGGAAAGGAGGGGGACGGGCTGGTTGGGATCTTTGGAGGCTAGGTTTGATTAGTGTGTGGTGTTTAATATAATGAATGTGCCAATTTTGACCCCTAATGATTTAATTAAGAAAAGGGGGAGAAAAATGACATGCTTGCCCCGAAAAGATAATTAAAATCTTAACTTGGCTTTAAAGATTAATTATTTTCGAATTCAAGGCCTCCTCATATTTTAAAACACCTTAAAACTCAATATACCAGCCCGTATAGGCGAAAAACGGGTTCTCCTCCAAAATATTCACGAAAACTCAAATTTTTAGAAATTGTTGCACAAGATAAAATATTTTCATTCTTAAAAATCCAATAACTTAAAAATCACAAATTATTTTCATTCCGATCGGCCCTAATCTCGTCCACGCTTATGTAACTCAAACAGGCTGTAAAACAACACATGCATACCATGCAGCATAAAATCATAAACAAATTCACATAAATGGCATGTAATCATCTAAAATTATTTTTCCCCTAGTCATGCACTCATTCTCATGTAATCTGGATTTCGGGGCGTTACAATTGCATATATTAGTTTGAATCATTGACAGAAGAGATGTTTGATATCTCTTTAGTCCTTTGTCTCTTAAGGCTAGGTATATTGGAGAATCTACTCCAATATGAACTAACAGTTTGACTGCTATTTGAATTAAATCGCAATGTAAATATATATAGTTCTTTTGAATATATTTTTGAATTGTTGTATTATTTAAGAGAGCGATACTTTGAGAGTCTTCTTGGATTGATAAAGTTTCTTCATGAGTTTTTACAGGAAAGGCCGTTTTGAAATATGTGAATCCTATCTTATAGATGTTTTCTATTTGTTCTTGAGGGATAGTACAGTTTGAATAGTCTATAGGAATATGAGTTTCTGTAATTTGAACTATGTTCTAGGATCTGGAGGTAGATCCTAATGACAATAGGTTTCTTCATCTTAAAGCCATTATTGACTAAAACAGAGAAATCTTAACTCTTATGGTTCAGTGTGATAGTATGGGAACACTAACCGAGAACACCCTATCAGGCTTACCAACGGAATTACAGCTTACCAACATAATTCCAACCACTCAGACACAAGATTTAAAGTTTATCTATGACAGTCTTAATAGTTCTAAGAAAAAGGAATTCTATGTTCATTAAAACTTGAAAACTTGAAAGCATACAGAGAAATGATGCAGATATTGGAAGCAGATACAAACTCAGAATTTTAGAAGTGATCTAAATTCGCTATGCTTAAACTATGAAACAAACAATGAATTTATAGGGAAAACTTTTGAAACTTTCTCGTGAAACTTTGTCAGTTGTCTTCCATTATACACCATCTTTTTGAAAGTTGTCTTCTTTTGAAATCTTCTTTTGATAGAGGGAATCTTTGAGCTGTCAAGCACTAACTTTTGAGCTATCTTCTTTCTTTGATAGATGTCTTTACTTTTTGAATTTGTCGGCCACATTATTGAAAGTGGAGCATGGTGCTGGTGTCCACTGCTTTGTTGAAAACTTTGGCGTGTGGTGACAGTGAATGAGAAATGATGAGAATCTTGTCGGCCACCTGCAGAGAAAATAATACGGGGTATATATATATATATATATATTCTTTTTGAAAGTACCCTTGATTTAGAAATCAAAGGGATCTTGAGCTGCTGGTCCACCGTAAGGGTCCGATGAAACCGATTCTTCTGATTTGGTTGATTTTGAAGAACATTGGGAAATAAATTAAAATAATTTATTTTGGAATTCAGGGTCATTGATCAAAGAAATTCTTTTGAACTGGATCAGTATCAACTTTGGTTGTTTGATTGTGTTGAGTAGTCTGATTTTGTTGAAGAGTCTCTTGAGCAGGCTTCTTTTTTTTGGTCGTCAGAATGATACTTGGGTTTTTGACCAGTCGCTAAAAAGTGGCGAACTACTTGTTCACTGCATAGGTGAGTTTGAAATTTACCCCACATTTGATTTTATGAGTTCGAACCAAAGAATTAAGGGTCATGGTCAGGATAGAGTTTTTGAAAATCAAAATCTCAGGTGAAAATCCATGGAACCTTGAATTGTACATGAAATTTCAATGGCTTTTGAAAATTGTTGAGGCAAGAGGATTCCGAGAAGACCTCTAAACCCTTTTTGATATCGTGTGGGAGAATTGGTGAGTCTGATCCCATTTGTTTCCACAATTCATAGAACCAAACAGGAAAGTTTGAATCACATTCGGAGTGGAATGTGAAAAACCATGAATGAGAGAACGGTCAAAGATAGAACGTTCGGAACCAGGTATGTGTTTTTCAATGTAATTGAAAGTTTGAGGTTGGAAATGAACAAAAAAAGATCTGGTTTTGAATACCCCATAAGTGCGAGTTTGAACAAGATTCATCCCAATGAGTGGATGCTATGACTTGTTTGATGATACATTTTGAGAAAATTAAGTCTCCTTTTGAGTCGTTTTTGTGGATAATCTCCACAGAATCAGTGTCTACTAAAATGAGTTCATAAAACTTTTGAGGTTTTTCTAGGCTTACAGCTTCCCAGTATTGAGTTGGCGGAAAACGTTTGCGCCCAATGAGTGGATGCTATGACTTGTTTGATGATACATTTTGAGAAAATTAAGTCTCCTTTTGAGTCGTTTTTGTGGATAATCTCCACAGAATCAGTGTCTACTAAAATGAGTTCATAAAACTTTTGAGGTTTTTCTAGGCTTACAGCTTCCCAGTATTGAGTTGGCGGAAAACGTTTGCGAATATAATCTTGTTTTTTGATATTTTGGGGCATATCTGTAAAAGGAGCGAACCCGAGATTTTCAGGCCATGGTTTTGAAACATATTTGTGTTTGTCATGGGTTTGAGGTGTTGGAGAAGAAGGCTGGGCTAGTGTTGAGGGTGTTGAAGGGGAAGCCAGAACTGACTTGTACGGTAGTTCCGGAAGGTTTTGAAGTGGGCTAAATCTATAAAAATTTGAAGTGAGAGGAGGGAAATGACCAGTATGTCTTTGAGACGGTGTCTTTGAAGGTGTTGTTGGTTGATGAAGTTGAACTAACTCTTTTGTAGTAATTTTGGGCATCTCATAATCTTTTGGAGTTTGAAGTTTCTGCTTTGACGGATCCATCTGCAATAAAATTTTGTTTACCTTGTAAAATTTCTCTGGTTAGGAAGTCGGGAAGAGAATTATCTTCCCTTTTGATAAATTCAATTTCAAAATCAAAAACAGAAAGAATGGCTTGCCAACGGGCAAAAATCTGTTTTGAAACAAGATTTTCAACATCTTTTAAAATGACTTCCTTTGAAGATTTACAATAACTCTTAAAAGAAAAGTTTTGTTAAAAAGGTCATCTTGAAATTTTGAAATACATAAAACAATAGATAAAATTTCTTTTTTGATGGCTGAATAATTTTTTTGTGGTCCGAGCCATAGACCAAAATGAAATCTAACTAATTGTTCTTGGGTATCTAGACGTTGTTTGAGAATGCCACCGTAACCGATGTCAGAGGCATCTGTTTCTACTATCATGAAGGTTGTTGGGTTAGGTATACCTAAGCAGGGTAAAGTGTGAATTTTATCTTTGATACTTTTGACGATAGTAGTGTGAACGACTGACCAGGGGGGTGGATTTTTTGTAACCTTTCATACAGGGGTTGGCAAATTTGTCTTAAATTAAGAAAGAATTCTGCAATATAGTTGAGACATCCTAAAAATCTTTTAAGTTGATTTCTATCCTTAATTTGTTCAGGGAATTTTTCAGCGAATTGAATAACTCTATTAATTGGTTTGATTAGGCCTTTTGAAATCATGTCCTAGAAAACGAACGAAAGTTTGAAATAATTTCATTTTCTTTTGAGATAGGACAAGGCCATTTTGCCGAATTATTTGGAGGAATTGTCGTAAGTGTTTGAAATGTTGATCAAGATCATTTGAGAATATCAGTATGTCATCTATATAGACAATACTGAAAGTGTTATATGGATTGAAGATATCATTCATAATTTTTTGAAATTCAGAGGGAGCATTTTTGAGTCCAAATGGCATTATATTCCATTCACAATGGCCAAAAGGAACTGTAAATGCAGTTTTGAATCTATCAGATTCAGCAATTTGGATTTTTCAAAATCCAGATTTTAAATCAAATTTTGAGAATATTTTTGCTGAATGTAATCGGTTAATTAAATCTCTTTTGAGGTATTGGACATCTTATCCATTGTAAGACTTTATTAAGAGGTTTTTAATTTATTACTAATCTGGGAACACCTCGTTCAAGTTCTGCTTGTTTTACTACATAAAATGCAGAACAACTCCAAGGTGATTTTGAGGGTCAAATAAGTTTTTTATTCAACAGATCTTTGATTTCATTATGACAGTGTTGTAGGAATTCCTGATTCATTTGTATGGGTCGGGCTTTGGTAGGTATATTTCTTTCATCAAAATCTTTTTCATATGGGAGTAACACCATATGGCGTTTGTGAGACCCGAAAAGTTGGTTAGATTAATTGAGTTAATTAATCGGGTTTAATATAGACTAGATTTGGTTTGAACAGATCTGGGATGAGCCAGCTTTGAGGGTATCCTTGGCTTAGTTATCGGGTTTGTATAAGTCCTTGAAACAGATCTTGAGAGTTGGAGAATTTCCGCGGGAATTGATCAGATGTGAGTGTTGGTCAGCGCAGGGTGATCGCGCTCAGTTGTAGTGATGAGATCTGGTATCGCTAAGCAGATGTGAGTACGCTAGTGTGTTTCAGTAGCGGGTAGTGAAACTACGCCGTTTGAATTAGTTGGAACGACAGCGTTTTGGCTTAGCGGGGAGACTCAGATTTGAGTAGCGTTGGTCTTCAGATTTAGGTGGGATTTGAGTGTTTGCGATGCGATGCTGTTTAGCATTTCAGATTCGAGTAGCGAGTGACGTGTCCAGATGCGAGAGTGGACTATGTGCGACGTCGTTTGGGTAAGTCATGATCTGTTTTGACGTAGAGTCAGATCTGATGTGAGATTCAGATCCGAGTGGGAAATCAGTTTTGAGATTTAAGTGTCGGTGGGTTCTGTTCTTCAGATTTGAGCAGATTTGACCTTTTTAATAGAGGATTTTTCCTTGGTTCCTTATTATTCAGCTTCGACACTTAGACTATTTCCCGATAGAGAATCCTGTCGCGATACCCTAGTTACTGTTCACCGAACCTTATCATCTCCGATTTCCGACGGTAGGCAGATCTGATTGAAGTAAGAGTGGTAGCGCTGGACTCCTCTTGCTAAGACGCTTCGTCTGGTTCAGCTTTTGGAAGCTTGCGTCAAGATTGGTGAGGTTGCGAGACATCTCCCTTCTGTAGTCTGTTAGCATAAGCGTGGATTTGCTTCTGCCGTTCAGGTAGCTTTTTGGGTAAGTGTTAAAGATCCTACCTTGTGCTTTGTTTAGAGCCTTCTGTTGTGTTAGAAGGGTAGGACAGATTTGGTTGAGCTTGTAGCTCCCAATTCGTAGTTTCTGTGCTACTGTCACTGAGCTAGTATCTGTGTTTGGCTAAGCAGGTGTGATATATGTGTTGCTCGGGACTGTATTGTGATAATTGTAGCTCAGAAGACTTGAGGTACGGATGTGAGCTTGTTTTACAGCTTTGATTGAGCATGGGTGATTATGCGTGCTGCTGTGTATGCTTTGCATCGTTGTATATGTTCTGTGTTGGACATTTATCTGTTGCATACACGCTTTTGTCATATTGAGCTCAGATCTGTTTAAGCCGTGCTTTGTTATCTTGATCTGTGCATACCAGGATGTTTGTTAGAGGCCGAGCGGGTATATTGTGATAATTGTAGCTCAGAAGACTTGAGGTACGGATGTGAGCTTGTTTTACAGCTTTGATTGAGCATGGGTGATTATGCGTGCTGCTGTGTATGCTTTGCATCGTTGTATATGTTCTGTGTTGGACATTTATCTGTTGCATACACGCTTTTGTCATATTGAGCTCAGATCTGTTTAAGCCGTGCTTTGTTATCTTGATCTGTGCATACCAGGATGTTTGTTAGAGGCCGAGCGGGTAACTCCCGTCACCCTCATCTCCCTGCTGGGATCTGTTATCCACTATGAGCGGAGTGGGTAGCTCATGTTTTGCATCTGGTGCCATGTGTTGGGCAACAACAGGTCGAGCTGCGTTTTGCATCTGGTGCCATGTGTTGAGACGAGTGGGTAGCTCCCATATACTCACACATCCCGTGGCCACTGTTATTCAGTTGTATCTGCCTTTGATCAGCTTTGAGTTGCCTTCGAGATTCTGGCTCCCTGCCATTCGTTGTATCCTTCTGTTTGTACTCAGCTGTTCATGCATAGCATTTTCATATGATCTGTTGCTTTCCGTTAGCTATTTTATGCTGCTCTCCATACTAAGGTTTGACCCTGTGTCCCTCTGGGGCTGGTGTTTGTTTTCCTGTGCATGTTTTCAGGTTTTCATGGTTACTCAGTTGGTCGTGGAGTTGACCCAGCTGAAGGTGCCCCAGGAGGTGGTTAGAGTGTCCCAGTTAGCGTATAGCATATATGTATCAATACTGTTATCAGGGGGATGCCCTGTGCTTTATTGTATTCAGTTGTAGTGTTGTTGATTGGTACTTGATGCATGATGTACTGTTGTACTGTGGCTTTTAGCCTTGTGTATTCTTTGTAAACTGGGATATTTTGAGTATTGCAGTATTTTAAATTATATTTTTATTAGTCAGGTTAAATCGATAACTACTGGATTACATGTCAGATCTTGTTGATCATTGTTATGCGGTGTGTCCAGTGCTGGTTCCAACTCTGCTGAATGTCTTTGTGGTGCCACGTCATCATCTGAGTCATCAATGCTGGATGATTCTAGACGTGTACATAGATCGTTAAGGCTCACAGCTGAGTTGGATCTGAAGCTTGTCTCATCAAAAACAACATGTGCTGACTCTTCAACAGTTAGAATCCGATTGTTGAATACTCGATAAGCCTTGCTCACTGCTGAATAGCCTAGAAAGATACCTGCATCAGATTTTGCATCAAAAGATGTTAGGTGCTTCTTACCATTGTTATGAATGAAACATCTACACCCAAACACCCTGAAATATGAAATATCAGGTTTCTTGCCACTCCAGATCTCATATGGGGTTTTATCGTGCAACTTATTAATCATAGATCTGTTCTGAGTGTAGCAAGCTGTGTTAACTGCTTCTGCCCAGAATTTTTGTTAAATACCAGAATAAGCAATCATAGATCTAGCAGCTTCTTTTAAAGTACGATTTCTCCTCTCAGCAAGCCCGTTCTGCTGAGGAGTTCTAGCTGCTGAAAGTTCATGCTTTATTCCAATGTCTTCCAAATAAGAAGTTAATTTATGATTTAAAAATTCAATACCACGATCACTTCTTATCCTGTTGACTGTACAGGATCTGTCATTTTGCAAACGTTTTAAAAGGCGTATCAGCTGGTCAGCGGTATCAGATTTTGCCTTTAAAAACAACATCCAAGTAAATTTTGTAAAATCATCAATAACAACTAGGGTGTAGTTCGTTCCCCCTAAGCTAGTTATGGGAATAGGACCAAAGAGATCCATATGTAAAAGCTCTAAGCTTCGGGAAGAACGTTTACCGCCTTTCTTTTTAAAAGTAGATTTGATTTGTTTACCAAGCTGACATGCGGCAAAGATCTTGTATTTGGAAAAATTTATTTTGGACAGACCAGAAACCATTTCATGCTGACTCAAATGAGCAAGAGTTTTAAAGTTTAGATGGTTCATTCGCTGATGCCACAACCAGATCTTGAAAGAGTTGGCTGCTAAGCAAATTTGTTCAGATCCCATGGGTTCTGACCAATTGATAATGTAGGTATTCCCCGATCTTTTACCTACCAATACAGTCAGTCCTTCTGGACTCTGAACTGTGCATGTGTGCTGTTGAAAATTAACTATGTAACCCTTGTCACATAGCTGACTAATGCTAATCAAATTGTAACGCAAGTTATCAACAACTAAGACATCTGATATAGAAATGTTACCGTGGATAAGCTTACCCTTACCCACAGTGTTACCATGAGCGCTATCAACAAACACAATTTTCGCTCCTTTGTGTGGTATAACATCTGTCAGCAGCTTTTGATTTCCAGTCATATGTCTTGCACAGCCGCTGTCCAGGTACCATATGGTTGATTCATCAGCATCTTAGTACCTGTTGTCCTGCAATCATAAAAACATATTTTGGTACCCAATTTTACTTGGGTCCAGATAGGATTACCCCTTTCGGGACCCATACTTGAAGTACTTTGACAGCTTACCCAGTATGATAGTCCATAAGGGTCTGCGCATAAGAACTGTGAGATCTGTTGAGCTTTGGTTTATTATTTTGACCATTCAGATCTCTACTAGGCCTAACCTTTTTCCATTCATACTTAACCTTCTTAGAGCCACATCTTTTTTGGTTCTGAACAAACGACTTGGATCCAGCTTTCGCATTTTCCTTGTCAAGTCTGTTCTTTAGCCAACCAGACTTAGAACTCTCGGGTCTGTCATAGCCAATACCAGCTTTTCCTTTCTTATTCAATAGCTCCGAGATCTGGTCATCATACCGTACCGACTCACATCGATCATGTATCACACTAGCTTTGACAAAGCTCATCTTTTTGAACTTGTCATGTGCTAGATTTGATTGAGTACAAATCTCTCCAGAGCTGCTTTCACAAGTATTGAAACCTAAGGCAGTTCTATCATTCGCTGGCGTCTGAATCTCACACAACTTGTCTAAAGAGATAGAAGACTGGGTCCAGGAGCTCATTATCGAATTTAATTTCTCAATTTCAGACTTGAACTCACAGGACTTTGATCTCAACAATTCATTCTCATCCTTCAGCTTACTCAACTCGATTTTTAAACTGTCAGCTTCACAAAATTCAACAGTACTTGGTTCTACTGAACTATTTTTCAAATCAGCGTTTTCAGCTTTAACTTCCTCGAATGTGTGAGAAATCTTCCTGTACTCTTTGACCATATCATTAAGTGCACTGACAAGGTCTTCTCGTGTAAATTCAATATTGGAAATATCAAATACCTCGTCATCTAAAGTTTGATCAGCCATGAGACAGTGAACTTCCTCCTGTTCACTATCGCTGGATGAGGAACTACTGGATGAGGAATATGAATCGGTATTAGCCCAGTTCCTGTTGATTTCCTCAACAACCAGTACTTTGCGATCATTCTTGCGGCTGGGTCTTTTATCACCTCTTGTCCTCATCCTCCTATCTTTTGATCTTTCCTTGGATCTTTCATCTGTCTTCTCATCCCTTCTGTATCGATCCTCCTTCTTTTCATCTCTTTTGTATCTATCTTCTTTCTTTGGCCTGTTGCAATCAGCTGCAAAGTGCCCTGGACGTCCACAATCAAAACAGTTCATATCAGTTGTAACTTTATCATTTTTATGGACATTATTACAAGGAGTAGAGGGATTGTAGGATCTTCTCAAGTATTTCCCAAACTTCTTAATGAAGAGGGACATGGTGTCATTGCTGAGTTGATCAGCTGTCTTGCTAGTGCTTGGAGAGCACTGTTCAGATGTTGTACCTGCTAGCGCTTTGGTCGGCTGGGAGGTTGACGGTCCAGCTTCTGCTCTTGTTTCCAACTCGAACTCATAAGCTTTAAGGTTTGCAAATAGATCGTGAAGCTCCAGCTTATTGAGATTCTTGGACTCCCGCATGGACATCGTCTTAACGTCCCATTCCCTGGGCAATGCTCTCATCACCTTCAAAGCCAACTCGCGGTTGCTATACTCCTTTCCCAAGCTAGTCAACTCAATCACCACAGCGCTGAATCGCTCATCAAACTCCGTCATTGTTTCTCCATCCTTCATCTTCATAGATTCATATTCCTGCTGAGCGACAGTTAGCTTGTTCTCTTTTGTCTCATCGTTGCCTTCACATATTTCTGTCAGTTTTTCCCAAATATCTTTTGCTGTGGCGCAGGTCTTTATCTTGCTGAACATGTTTTTGTCCAGTGTCTTGTAGAGAATGTCCCTGGCCACATTGTCCAGATTTGCTTTATTTTTGTCTTCGTTGGTGTACTCATGTCTGCTCTTCTCTAGATACTGGGGCTCGCCATTAGATATAGCAAAGGCGAAGTTTGGCTTCATAATTTTCATCGGCCCTTCTGTGATGACTGACCACATGTCATCATACTGAGAAGCCAGATGCGCTTGCATGCGAATCTTCCAGTCATCGTAGTCCTCCTTGGAAAACATGGGAATTTTGTGGTGAGAAGTAGACATATTTGAATATAATAAAGCACAAACCACAAGCTGTTCAATAACTGAGATGCGCAGGCTCTGATACCTATTGATAGGATCAATATGGCTCGAAAAACAGGCCTAGGAGTTCAGAAGGGTGGGGGGGGGTTGAATGAACTCCTTGGTATTTTTTAAACTTTCGAAACCTTTAAAACAATTTTTACAAGCACCTGCTTAACTTAATTCCGAGTTACCAGATTTAAGGTATCTCAGTCTTAAATCAGATTTCTCAACTAAAAAATATTGTGCGGAAATAATTTGATCAATCTATGAACAGTAAAAGCTTAAATAAATGCGATAAGTAAAAGTTCAGGGTCAAGAGTTTGTTTATGGAAGTTCGGATATCAATATCCTACGTCTCCCCTTCTTCCTTTTCAGGAAGTTCTACTAGAATATTTGATGTTTACAGCCTCTGTAACCACCCAGTCACCGAGCCTCGCTCTAGGTGAACACCTTGAAACTCCAATCAACAATCAAGAAGATACAACTGCTGAATAAAACACTTAGTATTTTTATCAAACGGCTTTGTGTGGCACGTTTTTTACAGACTCAACAATGAATATAACAATGGAATACAAGTCTAATGAGTGCTGTAAATCTAGAAGGTAATATCTGTGAAAGCTTGAACAGTGAAGTGTTCTTCGAGATTAGAATATTGGACTTAGAACAATTTTGCGATGAAAGATTCCAGTGAATGTATGAGCTTTTTCGTGAATGATAGCGTCGAAGCAATAAGCCCAAGAACAATGGAGACTAAGAATGGAAGAGAATCAGAGAGCTTCTTCAATTCAAATTCCAGCTATTTATACCCTTTTTCTCTCAACGGTCATTAGAATCTTGCCAAGGAAACAAAATCCCTTTGAATATCTGTCCATTGCATATCCTTCTCCACTCGAGGTAAATTGCTCTTTGTCAGAGCCAAATTGTCGTTATACCATATTTGTGCAAACACCGTATAACGTCCTCTGTATACTGTGTACTATTTACCCAAAATAGTACTGAAAGTGTCTCCTTAATTCTAGGCAATTGTATGATTCAATCTTCACCATTGATTCTTTGTCTTCGGGTTCTGGAGTTTTTTTAGTTTGCTCTGATGCTTCTCTGAGTGGTTTAGGATGCGTGTTGATGCAGAATGGGTATGTGAAACACCGTATAACGTCCTCTGTATACTGTGTACTATTTACCCAAAATAGTACTGAAAGTGTCTCCTTAATTCTAGGCAATTGTATGATTCAATCTTCACCATTGATTCTTTGTCTTCGGGTTCTGGAGTTTTTTTAGTTTGCTCTGATGCTTCTCTGAGTGGTTTAGGATGCGTGTTGATGCAGAATGGGTATGTGATAGCCTATGCGTCTCGACAGTTGAAGCCCCATGAGACGAGATACCCCGTTCATGATCTTGAGTTGGCTGCTATAGTGTTTGCCTTGAAAATTTGGCGTCACTATTTGTATGGTGAACAATTTGTGGTGTATACGGACCACAAGAGTTTGAAGTATATCTTCACGCAGTCAGATTTGAATATGAGGCAACGCCGCTGGATGGATTTGCTGAAGGATTTTGAGTGTGAGATTCAGTATCAGCCTGGACGGATGAATTTGGTGGCTAATGCTTTGAGTAGGAAAGCCCTACCGGCGATGTTGATGTCAATGAGAATATCCAAAGTCCATTAGGATTTGGGGACTTCTGGGTGGCGTTTTCAGCCGAGTGATCAGTATTTCGTGGTTTTTTTTCAAGTTGAGCCACAGATTGTAGCAGACATTAGAGCAGCACAGAGGACTGATCCGTATGTGCATGAGTTGAAGATTAAGGCTCAGAATGGTCAGTCTGAGGATTTTTCTGTTGCTGCTGATGGATGCTTGAGATTTCTAGGTAGATTGGTGGTTCTGAATTTGATTGATTTGAAGGAAGCCATTTTGAATGAAGCTCATTGTAGTCGATACAGTGTTCATCCGGACGAGAGAAAGATGTATCATGCTTTGAAGTCTCACTATTGGTGGGAAGGCATGAGGAATGACATCTCTGGATTTTTAGCTCGTTGTTTGAATTTTCAATAGGTCAAGGTTGAGAGAATGAGATCTGGTGAATTGCTACAGAGTCTAGAAGTGCCTCAGTGGAATTGGGAGCACATCGCCATGGATTTTGTGACGCATTTGCCTCGAGCGAGTAGGGGATGTGATGCTGTTTGGGTTATTGTTGATAGACTTTCGAAGTCAGCTCATTTCATTCCCTATGATGTGAGGTGTTCGATGAAGAAGGTGGCGCGACTGTACATGGACCATGTGGTGAGATTGCATGGAGTGCCGGTTTCAATAGTGTCTGATAGAGATCCAAGGTTTACTTCCCGATTCTGGAAGAGCTTGCAGGCAGCGATGGGTTAGAGATTGGCTATGAGTACAGCATATCACCCACAGACAGATGTTCAATCTGAGAGGACCATTTAGATTTTAGAAGATATGCTACGAGCAGTTGTTTTGGATTTCAGTGGTGGCTGGCAGGATCCTCGTCCTTAGTTGAGTTTTCTTATAACAACAGCTACCAAGTGACTATTGGGATGGCCCCTTTTGAAGTGCCGTATGGTCGTAAGTGTAGATCATCGATCTGCTGGGAATAGATTGATGAGAAGCAGTTTCCTACTCTTGAGTTTGTGTAGCACATGAAAGATCAGGTTGAATTGATTCGGAGTAGGATGAAAGCTGCTCAAGATCGACATGCTAGCTATGCTAATAAGAGACGCCGACCTCTAGAGTTCGAAGTTGGTGATCGAGTGTTTCTCAAAGTTTCTCATTTCAAGAGTGTGATGAGATTCAGACTGAAGGGTAAATTGGCTCCTAGATTCGTTGGTCCCTTTGAGATTGTTGAGAGGATTGGACATTTGGCTTATAGATTGAGGCTGCCTGATGAGTTAGCAGCGATGCATGATGTGTTTCATGTATCAATGTTGAGGAAATATGAGCCAGATCCGTCCCATGTATTGAGGACTGATGAAGTAGAGCTGGACTCTACCTTGAGTTATGTTGAATATCCAGTGCAGATTCTAGATGGGAAGGAGAAGCAGTTGTTGGGGAACCGTGGCGTAGGATCCGGATCCCGTCTCCCGACGAGGCAGTGGAAGAACAAAATTGGGCCGGGAAACGTTCAATACAATTCAAAATCTAACACAATATGAACCATTCATAGGGTGTTTAGTCAGTTACCTTGCTGGCGTCTTGGCGCCTGGATCCGACCAGTTTCACGAGGAAACCGGCACTTCACGGTAGGCGGCGGTAGGTTACGTCAATCAAGTCCACGACCGGAAGGGAGACTCCTTCGTCAGCCTGCACTAGAAGGCCTGACGAGATCTGCACGGACGGATTCTCCTCAAAAAGTTGGCCGGAACAAATTCCGGCGAGGGGCGGCGGCGGCGGCGGCGACGGCGCAAGGCGGCGGCGGCGATATTAGAGAGGAGGGGGCGGCGGTGGCTTTTGAGAGCTAGGGTTAGGGTTGCATTAGTTGTAATGTTATGAGTTATGAAGCCCTAGTCTACCTTAAGTAGATTAGTGATGGACTTGGACCGGCCCAATGGGCCCGGGTCCAACGAATGAACATTCGGTTCATCCCTATCACCGTGACTTCATCGTAACTCCGATCACTGATTAGATCGGACCGATCGACTCAGTTTCCAAAACTGAATACTATGATCTGAAAAACCATTTTTCAGAACCCCAGTGCAAAATGACCGTTTTGCCCCTCAACAGCGGGAAATAACGATTTGACCCCTGTTGACTTTTAGGAAGTCGCACTCCCACAAATCCTCCTCAAGTGCTCAACACATTGAGCTCAGTATCCATGCGGGAATCTCGAATCCAGTACTTGTGTGACCCTCAATGGTTCAGGGATACAGCTAGCTGTGGGCCCACAACCATTGCGGCTCCGGAATCATAATTCCGGACTTGCCCATCGGATCATGGTAAGAGCGTCTAGCAACATCGCCCCATGATCCCCTAGGTATCACTGATAGTGCCTGCAAGAACCAGTTGGTCGTGGTTAGCGTACAGTACGGTCCTTTCAATCCATATATCCCGATCAGATCAACGACCATTGGTAGATCGAGAGTCGCTAAAGATCCGATAGCTATGCATACATCTTGGAGATCGAATAGTGACATCGCGAGTGTAACTAGGTAAACCCATTTACCTAAAACACTTCTAGTACTCTGGATAGAGATTTATACACTATTATCCCCTCAGATAGCATAGGATATCCACGCATGTCTTCGAGCGGTGAATCCTCGACAACGATGCATCGACTCCTACATGCATCGGGGTCTCACCCAATCCCGAGCTCGGGCGGCCTTATCCTCATTTTGACGGCCCAATCGACTAGGAACTGATTCAGAATACACAGTGACTATTAGATGTGTTTGATGATAGCCGTCATACCCACTATCACATCTAACATACACTATAGTGCATTCTAGGTCTTTACTCAACGCAATTTTTAATCATCATACAACACAATGAAAGTAAAGAATGCCATAAATGAAATGCGAATATCATATATAAAGATTGTCATATACAAGAGTCTATAAACCCACACGCCACAAGTTGGATAGTTGGGCATCTACTCTAACAATCTCCCACTTGCCCTAAATACAACTAATCATCAGACGTAGTCCCATTGTTTCGTGATGTTTTTCAAACAAGGGTCCTGGCAAGGGCTTCGTAAGTGGATCAGCAACGTTGTCCGCAGAGGCGACTCTCTCAACTGCTATGTCACCTCTAGCCACAATATCCCGGATTATGTGGTATGTCCTCAGTATATGTTTGGATCTTTGGTGAGACCTAGGCTCCTTTGCTTGCGCAACGGCACCCGTGTTGTCGCAGTACACCGGGACTGGACCAACTCCATCAGGAATGACGCCCAACTCTTGGACGAAATTCCTTATCCAAACTGCCTCCTTAGCAGCAGCTGATGCTGCGATGTACTCAGACTCAGTGTTGAATCCACGATGGTGTCTTGCTTGGAACTCTTCCAAGAGACAGCACCACCATTGAGCATGAATACAAATCCAGAGGTTGACTTCGAATCATCCACATCACACTGGAAGCTAGAATCAGTGTAGCCTTCCAGTTTCAGTTCCCATCCCCATAGACCATGAACATATTCTTAGTCCTTCGTAAGTACTTAAGAATATCCTTCACAGCCTTCCAATGCGATTGGTCGGGGTTGGCCTGGTAGCGGCTCGTGACACTCAGAGCATATGCGACATCCGGTCTAGTGGAGATCATGCCAAACATAATACTACCTATTGCCGAGGCATATGGCACACGTGTCATACTCTCTATCTCATCATCAGTCTTCGGACACATAGACTTAGATAGAGTGACCCCGTGGCACATAGGTAGGTGTCCTCTCTTGGACTCTTCCATAGAGAACCGCTTAAGTATGGTATCGATGTAGGTAGCTTGGGTGAGTCCGAGCAACCGTTTAGATCTATCCCGATAGATCTGTATTCCAAGAATATAGGATGCTTCACCCATGTCCTTCATCGAAAATCTACTAGACAACCAGACTTTAGTTGACTGCAGCATTCCTACATCATTCCCAATGAGTAGAATGTCATCAACATAAAGTACAAGCAATGTCACAGCGCTTTTAACTACCTTCTTATATACACATGGCTCCTCGGGATTCTTGATGAAACCAAATTCCTTAATTGTTTCATCGAATCTCAGGTTCTTGAGACCGTAGATCGATCTGTGAAGCTTGCATACCTTATGCTCGCTTCCAACAGATGTGAAACCCTCAGGCTGCGTCATATAGATCTCTTCCTTAATGTTTCCATTAAGGAACGCAGTTTTCACATCCATTTGCCATATCTCATAGTCGTACCATGCGGCTATGGCTAACAAGATTCTAATTGACTTGAACATTGCGACTGGCGAGAAGGTTTCTCATAGTCAACACCTTGCCTTTGAGTGTAACCTTTCGCGACCAGTCGTGCCTTGTAGGTCATTACCTTACCATCAGGCCCATGTTTCCTCTTGTATACCCATTTACACCCAATAGGAACAATTCCTTCGGGAGGGTTAACAAGAGTCCAAACTTGGTTAGCATGCATCGAGTCTAACTCAGATTGCATTGCTTCAAGCCACAAATTAGAATCTGCATCGCAAATTGCCTCCTTGAAAGTTCTTGGATCAGATCCAACAACTTGATCATCATGACCATCTTCAAGGAGAAAACTGTTAGAGTAGATGCCCAACTAGCCAACTTGTGGCGTGTGGGTTTTATTGACTCTTGTACAAACGATCTTTATATATGATATTCGCATTCTCTTATATGGCATTCTTTACTTTCATTATGTGTGTAATGATTTACAATTGTGTTGAGTAAAGACCTAGAATGCACTAAAGCGTATGTTAGATGTGATAGTGGGTATGACGGCTATCATGAAACACATCTAATAGTCGCTGTGTATTCTGAACATGTTCCTAGTCGATTGGGCCGTCAAAATGAGGATAAGGCCGCCCGAGCTCGAGACTAGTATCTGCGATGC
>KV010064.1:14338-30131 GCA_001598015.1 Dorcoceras hygrometricum
TCTAAAGGAATACCTCTCCTACCTCTTCCTCGGCCAGACATCTTATGATATATAGCCCATAATCCACCACAATGCAATAATCAGAACATGCTAAATTTAAAGACAAATGCTCTTAAACATAAAATAAACTCACAGCGCTAGAGAAACGGTCTACAAAAGCTGTTACAACTGGAAGTGCATGTGTTTATCTCAGGACCATGCTCTGATACCAAGTTGTGACGCCCCAATCCTCATGGGGTCACGAAATCGAATAAATAAAGAAAATAAGGGCTGAATGGAATTTGTTATAAGCTGTATCTCTTATAACTAAAAGAAAATTCGAAGTACAAACGTAAATGTGGTGCCAAGTATTGTAACAGCTGAAATAAAACAGTTCAATAACAGATGTCATGAAATGCAAAGTGCGATATTACAACTTTGAAATTCTATATGAATTTACTATTGTTGTAATGGATCTAATACAGACTTAACGAAAGATCAAAAACAACAACAGCTGCTGCGGAAAACATCGGCCTTAGATAAACACAATAACCACAGCTGGTTCAGCTGCTGCCTCCCGTCTGCCCCAGCTCTGTCCCACCTGCACCATTTTAAAGCTAATGAGCCTAGGGGCTCAACAAGTAAAATCTGAGGATAACAAAATCACATAATGCAGGCGGACTTAGCATTAACATAGCTTAACATAACAGTTTAAAGGAAGTCATTCATCATAATCTTTTCTTAAACATTCTTTCATAAACTTGGAAATGGGGAAGATGAACCAGATCCCTTTCATTATTTTCTTGTGATTTATGGCTTAGAAGCTCTCCTTAGGTCCGTTGTGCACCTGATCAAGTGACTACTGATATCAGCCTTAGCATAAAGCTCGTGTGAAGGGGCAACCGACATCTGGACGACTGCTCACCGTTCCTATATGAGAGGGCAGCTGACATCGGGACAGCTGCTCACCCCTCCATTGTGACCGTCTGTTATCTATGCCATAAATCCTTTAAAGCTAAACATTCTTCCTTTAAACTCATAGCTGGTTGAAAACAGATTTTGAAATCAACAACCTTCGGGTTCCTTTTGCTTCGAAATTCATTTAAAAATCTCTTTTAAAACTTTTGCTGAGTATCAGATTCGACTACTGGAACTCATCGCTGAAATGAAACAGTTGCAACTAGAAGAAACTGTACCAGGAGACAAGGCAGATGTCTACTATATAAACAGATAATTCCATTGAAGAGTTATCGCTAACTTGAAAAAGGTGTATTAAATGAAACGATGTCGTTAGCGTGAGAAGCAGACGTGACTAAAAGACTGTACTGGAAATCAAACAGATCTTTACTGTTCAAGGATACCACTAGAGGGAATTTCAGATGTTGCTAATGGAATAGTATTGCTATCGTGAAACAGACTCTGACAGTAGCAATATATTTCTAACAGTGAGCAGTTGTGACTATGAATTAGGAGTGTCATCGGGTATCAGCTGCGACTAGGAAATTCTCTTTGAATAGTGAACAGCTGACGCTAAGGAAATAACATATGAACAGTGAACAGCTGACGCTAAGGAAATATCATATTAACAGTGAACAGCTGACGCTAAGGAAATATAATATGAATAGTGAACAGCTGACTCTAAGTAAATATCATAAGAACAGTGAACAGCTGACGCTAAGGAAACATCATATGAACAGTGAACAGTTGTCAACTCAGACGTCAATGCTTTTTAACAAAGCGACTCAGATGTTTGAACAACCAATCGTCTAGACATTATTTAGAACAACGTCTGAATATAAATTACTGCAACAGCTGAATACAACCTAATGTAACATCTGACAACAGCTGAATACAAACTAAGTCAACAACTGAATACAACCTAATGCAACATCTGACAACATCTGAATACAAACTAAGGCAACAACTGAATACAACCTAATGCAACATCTGACAACAACTGAATAGAACAGTGAACACTAACGCTATGGTAATATCATATGAACAGTGAACAGCTGAATACAAACAATGCAACAGCTGGTTACGAACAAATGCAACAGCTGAAATATAACTGCTGAATATAAATATGAAATTCAATTGCTGACATAGGAAAGGAAACGAAAATAAGAATTTGGTGTTGCAACATCAAACTACAGCTACGCTATCCGCCGTTGCTTATCAAACCAGACTTAACTTCTGATTCGATTAGCAACTCCGATTACATAGCATCAAATTCAGACGTCACCAATCACCAGAAGGAAGAACATTCATGAACATACGACTTAAACCAACTCCGATTACATAGCATCAAATTCAGACGTTACCAATCACTAGAAGGAAGAACATTCATGAACATACGACTTAAACCCGACTGCTCAGCATTTTAAAAACGACACCTTCATCTTCTTCGAAGCATTCTTTCAAAGTTTCGAAATAGAAACATAATTTTGAACCCGATCATTCTTTCATTTTCTTAAACATACTTGAACATAAAATAACTTATCTTAATGTAAACAGGCAAGCAACACATACTGAAAAGAACAATATATACTTTAAAATGGCGTAGCGAGAATCAGCTTTTACTTGCCTTAAACGAAGGAACGCAAGAGCAGTTGATCTCAACAGGAGTCCTCCACAAGCACCACCACGAGCACGCTTCTAAAATTTGGAGAGAAAGAAAGAAAATTCTGGACAACAATGAAGTTCCCATTTACGAAAACAATCATATATGAGATAAGATTTGTAGTAGGTAATTACACTCAAGTAGGCATGGGTATCCTACCTAACCGTGTCCTTTTAAAAGATTTTAACCAAAAACTCCCTACTACTGTTTTGAATTTATGAATTTTACCAAGAGATTTTAAAAAAGAAGAACTAGCTTGTCCAGCTGAAAACATTTTCTATTTGAAATCTTTCTCATGTTTGTGCTCGGACGACAACTGCCTGGAAACCTTCCGCATCTTGTTTTCCAATCAACATCTGATATCAGCCTTCAAAATAATTTAAAATGAACTTAAGGCTGAAATACGCAATATCAAATAGACCCTTAAAATATTGAAGTCTCAAACATGTGGTCCTATGGATTTTGGGGCGTTACAGTTCCAGTAGTTGTAATATCGCAACTTTGCAATGTATATCAAATCTATTGGTCAGATCTGTTCTTATCGTTTCATTTTGATGCCATTAATTCAACTGTTTGTATATCGAATTTGTAAGCCAATGCAGCTTACAAAATTTTTATTCAGCCCTTCTTTTTCTTTTGTTATTTCCTTTAACCCAAATCCGTTGACACCCATGGGCGGTCATTAACTCATTACTTGACCTAACCCTAGCACAAAATAGCCGCCCCTCCTCTCCTCTCCAAACGCCGCCGCCGCCACCCGCCGTGCGCCGCCGCCCGTTGTCGTCGGAAATTCGTTTCCGGACAACTCGACGAGGAGAATCCGTTCGTGCACAATTCGTAAGTGCTTCTAGTGCAGCCTGACGAAGGAGTCTCGGTTCTGGTCGTGGACCGGATTGGCGATTATCTACCGCAATCTACCGAGAAGAGCCGGGTTCTTGTAATTCCGGTTGGAGCCAGGCACAAGTGCCAGCAAGGTATCCGTTTTGAACGCCCTATGTATGACGATTATTGAATTGTTTTTTTTCGTATTGATCGTCTCCCGACCTATTTCTATGTTCTTCCGCTGCCTCGCCGGGGGGCGGATCCGGATCCCCAACAATAAACACACACACTTCCGGTTGGGACAGATTTCGTCGATCGCTTCTCGAGAGCTGTGAGTTTTATTTTATGTTTCATAGCATTTGTCTTTTAATTTAGCATGTTCTGATGTTTATATTGTAGTGGATTACGTGCTATAGATTAAGAGCTCTGGCCTAGGAAGAGGTATAAGAAACACTTCCTTAGAAGAACCTGACCTAGACAGTAACGGTAGCATTACCCAACTTCTAAGGATGTTGGTAGAACAATCTGGCAGAGGTAATGGCCAATCTTCGAGTAGTAGAGGACCAAGCCACGATGATCCTCAAGAGAAGTTTAGAAGGCAGAAACCGAAGGAGTTTAGTGGTACTATAGATCCACTAGTTGCTAAAAGCTGGATAAAGTCGATGGAGGTTATCTTTGAGTACCTCCAGATGCCAGATTTGGATAGGCCCAGGTGCGCTATCTACATGTTGAGAGATGACTCTATGATTTGGTGGGAAGGATCTAAGTTGTCTGTGGATTTGGAAAATATTACTTGGGGAGACTTCAAGCGAGTATTCTTCGAGCAATACTTCACAGCAGCCAAGAGGTCTGAGTTGAAGAGGGAATTCCTAACTTTGAAACAAGGAAGTATGACAGTACAGGAGTATGTGCGGATGTTTGAAAGAGGTTGTTATTTTGTGCCTCTTATTGGTAATGACCCAGGGGAGAAGCTGAGTCATTTTGTGGAAGGGTTAAAGCTTATGTACAAGATGAACGTTAGGCTATCGGTGCCCAAGACTTACAGAGAAGCAGTGGATAGAGCCCTACGAATTGAGAGGGATTGAAAGATGTGGAGGAAGAAAGGCACCAGAAGAGGCAGGCCTTTCAGCAGAAGGATCAGAGGCCGTTTAAGAAGCAGAATAAGAATCAGCAGAGGCCTCAAGAGCAGAAACCCCTACCCCAGTTCCTACTAGCAACAACAGACCCGTGTGTCCCAAGTGCCAGAGAACTCACCCTGGTCCATGCAGACTTGGCCAGAATATCTGCTTCAGATGTGGTTTGCCAGGGCATATGATTAAGAATTGCCCAAAGCAAAACAGCTGGTGACCAGTAGAGCTTTCGTGATGACATCTGAGTAGGCCAATCCAGATTCGACAGTGGTTCCGGGTAAGATCTTGATTGCTGGTATGCCCTCCATAACTTTGATAGATTCAAGAGCTACCCATTCTTTTATAGCAACCAAGTTTGCTAAGAAGTTACCCATCAAACCCGACCAAGTAACTATAGGCTTTTGCGTAACGGTACCTTAGGAGAAGATTTAGTATCCTAAGATCTGTTTCGAGATTTAGAACTTAGGCTTCAAGGGCGATTTATTACCGCAGATTTGATTATGCTACCGATGGCCGAGTTTGACATGATTTTGGGAATGGACTGGTTGACCAAGTCTTAACAAGCCTAACATCCGTTAACTACGATTAGTAAACCCCAGTTTTTAGATGTGGAGGTGGTAAATGAATTTCCCGAGGTTTTCCCAGAAGATATCCATGGACTACCACCAGATAGAGAGCTAGAATTCGCTATTGATTTAGTGCCAGGAGCAGCATCGGTATCTAGCCCACCCTATCGCCTTGCTCCATCTGAGATGAGAGAATTAAAGGAACAGATACAAGATCTGCTGGACAAGGGATTCGTTAGATCCAGCACATCCCATGGGAGCCCTTATTTGTTTGTTAAGAATAAAGATGGGAGTCCGAGGTTATGTATAGATTACCGAGAGCTGAATAAGTTGACCATTAAGAATAAATATCCCCTTCCTAGGATTGAGGATCTTTGTGACTAGCTGAAGGGATCAATAGTCTTTTCTAAGATTGACTTGAGATCTGGTTACCATCAGTTGAAGATTAAGCCAGCAGATATCCATAAGACGGCCTTTAGAACCCGCTATGGTCATTACGAGTTTTTAGTAATGCCCTTTGGACTTACTAATGCACCCTCAGCTTTTATGGACCTGATGAATAGAGTTTTTCAACCATTTTTGGATCAGTTCGTAGTTGCGTTCATAGACTATATCCTTGTGTACTCTAAGACCAGATCTGAGCATGCCGACCATCTGAGATCAGTGCTTCAAGTTTTGAAGAATAAGCGATTGTTTTCCAAGTTTAGTAAGTGTGATTTTTGGTTGGAGAAAGTGGCTTTTCTAGGTCATATTATATCTAAGGATGGATTGGAGGTAGACCCAGCTAAAGTGGAAGCTGTTCGTGAGTGGCCAGTTCCCAAGTCTGTTTCCGAAGTAAGGAGTTTCTTGGGTTTAGCCAGATACTAGGTGATTCATTCAAGGATTTTCGAAGATAGTTGTCCCCTTGACCTCACTAACAAGAAATCAGGTTAAGTATGATTGGACACCAGAGTGCCAACTCATCTTTGATAAGTTAAAGCAAGCGTTGATATAAGTCCACATGCTAACCACGCCATCTGACCAAGGGAAGTTTGTAATCTATACAGATGCTTCCAAGTTGGGCTTAGGAGTTGTACTGATGCAGGACCGTAGAGTAATTTCTTATGCCTCCAGACAACTTAAGGATCATGAGAAGAATTATCCCACCCATGACTTAGAGCTGGTAGCAGTAGTCTTTGCCTTGAAGATCTGGAGACATTACCTTTATGGGGAGAAGTGTGAAATATTCACGGATCTAAGAGCCTCAAATACTTTTTCAACCAGAAGGAACTTATTATGAGGCAGAGGAGATGGCTAGAGCTGGTAAAGTATTACGATTGTACAATCAGCTATCACCCAGGAAAATTCAATGTAGTATCGGATGCTCTAAGTAGTAAATCTGTTGGATTAGCCCAACTCAGTGTCCAGAGACCATTGGCATATGATATTGAGAAGTTTGGAATAGAATTTGTGGCTAGTGGTAGTGCTATTATCTTGGCAGACCTCACCATTCGATCTAATCTGTTAGACCAGATTCGAGAGGGACAGATGAAAGATGAGCAGCTTCAGAAGTGGGTTAATCAAGATAGAGAAAGAGGTAGTAGTCTCTACTTTTCAGAAGAAGGAATAGTGAGATTTCATGGCCGGATGTGGGTGCCCCGAGTAGACACCCTGAGATCAGATCTGATGGCAGAAGCCCACACAGCCCCATACTCTGTGCATCCGGTGAGTACTAAGATGTATACGGACCTCCAGAAGTTGTATTGGTGGCCGGGAATTAAGAGAGATATATCCAGATTTGTATCTCAATGTTTGACATGTCAATTGGTGAAAGCTGAACACCAAAGACCAATAGGAATGTTGAAGCCCCTGCCTATTCCAGAATGGAAATGGAAGTGCCCAGACAGATGGACAATCTGAAAGGGTGATTCAGATTTTGGAGGATCTACTCAGGGCTTGTATTGTGGATTTTTCAGAGAGTTGGGATTCAAAGCTACCGTTAGTATAGTTTGAGTATAACAATAGTTTCCAATCCTCTATCCAGATGGCCCCATACGAAGCTCTCTATGGTCGCAAATGTAGAACACCTCTTCACTGGGATGAGGTAGTAGAACGTGCTGGTTTAGGACCAGATGTGGTAGAACAAACAGCTACGGCTGTTAGAAAGATTAGAGAGTGGATGAGAGCTGCTCAGAGCAGACAGAAGAGTTATGCGGATAATAGACGACGGGGTTTTGAGGTTGGTGACCATGTGTTTTTTAGAGTAGCTCCGATGAAGGGAGTAATGCGTTTTGGGAAGAAGGGAAAGCTGAGGCCCAGACTTATTGGGCCTTATGAGATTCTGGAGCGATTAGGAACGTTGGCTTATCGTTTATCATTGCCCCCGCATCTGTCCGCAGTGCATAGTGTTTTCCACGTATCAGCTTTGAGGAAGTATATTCCCAACCCGTCGCACGTATTGACGCATGAGCCAATTCAGTTAGCACCAGATCTGAGCTACGAAGAGAGACCCGAGAGGATTCTTCTTCGAGAGATTAGGAAGTTGAGAAACCGTAGTATCCCTATGGTTAAGGTGCAATGGTCTAACCAAACAGAACGAGAAGCTACGTGAGAGACCGAAGCAGATATGTATAGTATTTACCCAGATCTTTTTGGTAAGTAAATTTCGAGGACGAAATTTCCATAAGGAGGGTAGAGTTGTAACGCCCCGAAAATCTATATGACCACAAATTTAACCCTTTTTAAGTCATTTTGATATTTCTATGTTTAGAATTCAGCTTTAAGTTTATTTCAATTGTTTAAAAGGCTGATTTCAGACTTGAGACACGACGTGGAAGGTTTCTAGGCAGATTTGGCCTCAAACACAAGCTCGAGCAGATTTCAGATTTCGAAAATAAGATGCTTAAAATTGAGCAAATTGTTCTCTTCAAAATCATTGGCAAAATTTCAAATTTAAAATAGTAGATGGGAGCTTTTTGCAAATCTTTCAAAAAGGACAAATAGTTGGTACCTACTCGATTGTTTTCACCTAATGCCAATTATAATCTTTTATATGATTGTTTACGTGAAGTTAGATTTTGTAAAGAAAATCTTTCATCCTCTTAAAACTCTCTGAAGCTCGTCGTGGTGCTTGAGGAGGATTTCTGCAAGAACCAGCTGTCTCCGTGTTTCCAGTGTTAAGGCAAGTAAAAGCCGATCCTTGTACGCCATTTAAAGCATATATTGATTTTCCTCAGTTCTGTTTGCTTGCCTGCTTATGTTAACGATATAGCAATGTTCCAGCATGTTTATGGAAAGATCGGGTGCACTGTTTGTTTTCTGTTTCAAAAGAATTCCAGTATGTTTTAACGCAAATGTTGATGTGTTTTTTAAAAAACATTGAGCATTCAGATTCTAGTTTCTTGAAAGATTATGAAGTTCTTCTTGGTGAAAGGCGACGTCTGGACTTGACTCCAAGTAATCGGCGATGCTAGTCAAATCGGGATTTTGTTCCGATTAGATAGGCGGAGCTGGTATCTTGGGTGTCGTCGAGATGCTGCGGCACTAGTTAGGCAGAAGCCCACACAGCCCCATACTCTGTGCATCCGGTGAGTACTAAGATGTATACGGACCTCCAGAAGTTGTATTGGTGGCCGGGAATTAAGAGAGATATATCCAGATTTGTATCTCAATGTTTGACATGTCAATTGGTGAAAGCTGAACACCAAAGACCAATAGGAATGTTGAAGCCCCTGCCTATTCCAGAATGGAAATGGAAGTGCATAGCTATGGATTTTGTGGTTGGATTACCTAGGACTGTTCAAGGATATAATTCTATCTGGGTTATAGTAGACAGACTCACTAAGTCTGCTCACTTCCTATCAGTTAAGACAACATATGATGTGAGCATATACGCAGATCTATATGTGAAGGAAATAGTGAGGCTGCACGGTGTTCCAGTTTCGATAGTATCTGAAAGAGATTCGAAGTTTACGTCAGCATTCTGGAAGAGTTTGCACAAAGCTTTGGGTACGAAGTTGACTTTTAGCACAGCCTTTCATCCCCAGACAGATGGACAATCTGAAAGGGTGATTCAGATTTTGGAGGATCTACTCAGGGCTTGTATTGTGGATTTTTCAGAGAGTTGGGATTCAAAGCTACCGTTAGTATAGTTTGAGTATAACAATAGTTTCCAATCCTCTATCCAGATGGCCCCATACGAAGCTCTCTATGGTCGCAAATGTAGAACACCTCTTCACTGGGATGAGGTAGTAGAACGTGCTGGTTTAGGACCAGATGTGGTAGAACAAACAGCTACGGCTGTTAGAAAGATTAGAGAGTGGATGAGAGCTGCTCAGAGCAGACAGAAGAGTTATGCGGATAATAGACGACGGGGTTTTGAGGTTGGTGACCATGTGTTTTTTAGAGTAGCTCCGATGAAGGGAGTAATGCGTTTTGGGAAGAAGGGAAAGCTGAGGCCCAGACTTATTGGGCCTTATGAGATTCTGGAGCGATTAGGAACGTTGGCTTATCGTTTATCATTGCCCCCGCATCTGTCCGCAGTGCATAGTGTTTTCCACGTATCAGCTTTGAGGAAGTATATTCCCAACCCGTCGCACGTATTGACGCATGAGCCAATTCAGTTAGCACCAGATCTGAGCTACGAAGAGAGACCCGAGAGGATTCTTCTTCGAGATATTAGGAAGTTAAGAAACCATAGTATCCCTATGGTTAAGGTGCTGTGAGGCTCTCTGCTCACAATTAATCATCTAATCTCAATCAGTGGGTTATTAATTTAAACTAAACAAGTTTATTAAATCTAATTTGGTTCATATATAAGATAATTAAATTTTTTTTTCAACCAGCAGAAGCTTAAAGGGTTCAGCTTGTATCGTAAATATTATTCATTTATAAGAATACTTCATGGTCCACGGTGGTTACAAGCTAAGTTTACTAGTACACGCTTGATTCTTATATACAAAACCAGACTTGAGCAACCTAAGATCAACTGTCCAAAAACATAGACTATCGGCTGGTGTTTATTCTTCCTGCTGCTGATCCAGCGTCTAGGTAGTTATCTCTCGCTACCCTTGGTTGCTCCCCACTAGTTCCTTCCTCCTGTTACCAATCCTTAGCAAAAACACGCTGAAGCACAAAACGGTATCTGCTGATCGCGACAACAACATCTGATGATTGCTCTTGATGAATCTATCTGCTGAACTACTCAAACCGTTCAACTGCTGAAATCATATCAACTGCTGAAATCTCACGAAAGCTCCAACTGCTGAATCAACACTTGAAAACCCCAACTGCTGAAATGCTACTGTAGAAAGATAAACTCCTGCGACAACCGATTGTCCAATAGCATCTTATCTTATTTTTGTTATCACCAAAACTTATAAATATTGTTTTAACAGTAGCCAATTCTGTTTTTATATGCTAGCGACAAGATTCTATGATCAAATCTGAAATTTCCATGTCGTATCTGAATTTCCCTGTCAAGTCTGTTTTCCGGATTTTAAATCTGTTTCGTGAGTCAAATCTGTTTTACCCCTAGAACACTATTTACATCTGTTTTCCCGCTAGCGATACCAACCCAGAAGCCACATCTGTGTTACGCTAGCACTACAATTCCATAGTCAAATCTGCTTCAACGCTAGCGCTACTACATCTAAAGTCAAATCTGATCATGCTAACGATACTGTTCCTTTATACCACATCTGTTTTAATGTTAGTGATACCATAGTCTGATCTGTCTTTGCGACTAAAATCTGTTTTGTGCCCGAGTACTATTTTCGTTAGCCAAATCTGTTTTCACTTCAGCGATAAGTCCCCAGTAGTCGAATCTGATGCTCAGTGAGATTTTAAGAGAAACGATTAAAAGAAGTGAACCCTGATGATTTTCAGATCTGTTTTCAACCAGATATGAGTTTAAAGGAAGAAAAGTTTATCTTCAAAGGATTTATGGCGTAGATAACAGACGGTCATAAAGGAAGGGTGAGCAGCTGTCAACTGTTGCCCCTTCATAAAGGAAGGGTGAGCAGTCGTCGAGCATGTCGGTTGCCCCTTCATATAGGGCTTCATGTCATAAAGACTGAATTCAAAAGTAACTTGATCAAGTGCCAAAGGACCTAAGGAGAGCTTCTAAGCCATAAATCACAAGAAAATAATGATGAGATATGGGTTATTTCCCGAATCAGTTATTACGAAAGATGTTTAAGTTTAAATGCCTTTCTTTAAACTAAGTTATGTTAAGCTATGATAATGTCTGCCTGCATTAAGTGATTTTGTTATCTTCAGATTTTGCTTGCTGAGCCTCTGGGCTCGTTAGCTTTAAATTGTGCAGGTGAGACAGATCTGGGGCAGTCGGGCGGCGGAAGCTGAACCAGCTGTGGTGATTGTGTTTATCAATGACCGATGTTTTCCACGCAGCTGTTGCTATTTTTGGATTTTTTGTCAAATCTATATTAGATCTATTACAACAATAGTGAATTCATATAGAGTTCCAGTAGTTGTAATATCGCAAATTTGCAATGTATATCAAATCTGTTGGTCAGATCTGTTCTTATCGTTTCATTTTGGCGCCATTAATTCAACTGTTTGTATATCGAATTTGTAAGGCAATGCAGCTTACAAAATTTTTATTCAGCCCTTCTTTTCCTTTTGTTATTTCCTTTAACCCAAATCCATTGACACCCATAAACGTGGGCGTCACAGATCAGATCTTAATTTTGATGGACACAAAACTTGTTGATTTGTTTCTAAAATTTTGCGTGAAGGTGCAGGCTAAATTGAATGCAGATCAGAACATTGACGAGTAGATCAGCTGAAGAACTGTACATCATAAGAAGATTTGAGCTCAGTTTAGAAGAAGAGCAATATAGATCAGTTCAAAGAAACAGTTCAGTTCAGATGAATCGGTTCATTTGAAGCGCAGAACATTTCAGTTCTGTTAGCAAGAGCATTAACAATTCAGATTAGAAGCGCATAGAAAAATGAGTTATATTCAGAATAGTTCAGAGTAGATAATATCCGTTCATAGTAGTAGAGTCCGAACAGATCAGAACAGTTCAGAGCAGTAGAGGCCGAACATATAAGAGCAGTATAGATCAGCTCAGAGATAATTAGGTCAGATCAGATGAGATCAATAACAGTATAGATTAGCTCAGAGATAAGCAGATCAGATCAGATGAGATCAAGAGCAGCTCAGATCAATTTGGATATGAAGTGCAGTTCAGATGAGAAGCGAACAGAACAGATGAATCAAATCTGATGGAGCTTCGTAGTAGAACAGTTCAGCAAAGAACAGTTCAGAGCAGTCAATGAACGAGAACAGTGTAGCTCTACGTGCAGATTAGATTGTAGCTTCGCAACAGATCGGTTCACATAATAAGAGAAGAGCTTAATTGAAGAACAGATCGGTGTGAAGTCCATAGCACATCAGCATAGGCTACCAGCTCAGACGGACAAAGCAGTTTGAACAAGCATTACTCAAAAATTGAATTGAAGTGGTTCAAACTGATTTACTTCGATACATCTACATAAGTTCAGAAGCCGTACAAATAATAAATAGATTCACCTACTCTTGTACGATGAAAGGACAACAAGGATACAATGTCAGAAATTTTACAGAAGTTTTTCATCGGCTATAATCTTGTATCCAATATTCAAATCAGATCAGAGACCATATATATACCAGCTGAACTGAAGACAGAGAAGATAATTTCTCAAGTGAGTGTGAGAAACTCTCATCTACGTGTGTGTACAGAGTGCCAGTTCCAACAAAATAGAATATCTAACTGTGCAACACCAAGAGTCGTCGTCGAGCTGAAATGAAGATAATGAGAAGACGATAGTGCATGAAAATATAGTTGAAAGAATACATTGTATCAGATTACATTTCTCATACACAAACATTAACTTACAAATATGAGAGCATAAGCAAAGATTAGACTGAATGTACTTCAAAAAATAAATTTTATCTTGGCACGAAGACGTTAAACTTAGTGTATGTAGTGTTTATCAAACAGACGTTAAACAAGTTAATGGAGTTGAGAACAAGTTAGAGTCTAGTAGTTCAATTTGGGCAATGTGGTAAGTCCCAATTGAGTGGGTTTTGTACAGCTTGTATAAATCAAAGTTTTCTAGTGAAAGCCTTCCTGTTTGGAAGAATGGGAGAATTTCCCTTGCTCTTGCCGTCCTGTGCTGTTTAGATCGAGAATAGTTTAGATAGCGCACTACTGAAATCCTTTCCTAAATGTCGCGTCGCGATATGATCCTTTCTTAACATGTGCATGCTTGGAAAAACTGGAACAAATAGATTCCAGAGGCCATTTATACCTTTACCCTCCAAACATTGTAATTTTAATACTTTTATCATGCACTATATACACTACGGCTCGTGATTGGTGGAAAATAATTCATACTATATTTGTGGAACACCGTTTCCTGTGAATGCACTCATGTGAAAACTAGTGCTACTGTATCCTGAGTCTAAAACAAAATTCCACACATATACTTGTAATATGAATTTGGAAGTGCAAAGTAAACACTCAGTTTATTTGATATAAATTTTGATCAATTGAGAAATCTCTTAAAAGTCTATTAAGTTATGGGGGATCTAGTCAATAAATAAAAAATGTATTTGGTCATTGAGCATACAGTTCTCAACGTAGCAGTTAGAATTAGTTATATATTAAAAAATCTTGTGATTATTCACAGAATAGTCTGGTTTTATATATAATGGGCTTAGCATAAGCATTTATTGCCCATCAGAAAGATCCAAGATAACATTATCACCGCTTCATAAAAAATACAGGAACAAATACAAGAAATTATGTTTTATTATGTAGAAAAGTAATATTCTGGTCAAGCAAATGCATTATAATGTTGGAATATGATGTGGATGTTTATTGGCTTCTCCTTAAAATTGAGACCTTGTTATATTATATCTGTTATATTGTTATGTTTTATGAGTTTTGATATTATATCTTTTATATTTCAGTTCAGATGATCAATAATAAACAAATACCATGAAGAAAGGTCCCTAACTCCAGGGAATCTCAACTATTAGATCGTCTTTTGACTTTTTAGATCGTTGACACATGTGTTGGAATTATTTGAGTTGGATGGATTTATGACTTGTATCGAGCCAATATATTGGATCAAAATATGGCTTATAGACCATATTTGAATTAATATGAATCTATTCGTTTTTAGTTATCTATATATATTGTCAGTTTTGGTGAAGTGAAAAATAATTATTACTTCACAACTTTATTAATAAAATAAAGTTAAAGGTAGCTCAAATATTTGAAACAATTAAAACTATGCGGTAGTCATAAATAATTATGTTGGATTTGCATAACATATCAAATCTGGATTTTGATAAATACAAAACTTGTTCTTATGATTCTAACAATTTAATTGAGTGTGTAGGTCTAAGTAGAAATAGATCAGATTAGACGCGAGCTGAGAAGCACCGAACTGAGTGCAATTGAGAATATGTCAAAGATGATCCAGTAAGGGACGCCCAAACTGATCCAGATGACGACATATAAGCTGACCTAGCTCGGAGCAAGAGCATGTGAGACTCTCTTCTCACAATTATTCTAATCTCATCTTATGGGCGATAATTAAACCAATGAGTTTACTAAATCATATCTGGTTCTGTGCGTACATCATTTTTTTTTTGTTTTTACAGTATATGTTGACAGAGATTACGCTAAGGAAAGCGAGTTGCTGTCAGCAGCTATCTACGAAAGCTGACAATAGCTAGTGAGTCACCAAAAGCTGTTCATTCATAAGGAGCTGTCAGCAGCTATCTACGAAAGCTGACAATAGCTAGTGAGTCACCAAAAGCTGTTCATTCATAAGGAAATCAAAACGGTACAAACGTTACTACATTTTGTCATTACGGGTACAGAATCTGTTCCTTGGATACAAAACCAGATACATCAATTACTATCTATTAATTGTCAGGAATTAAACTAACAGCAGGTTCCTAGTCTTTTCTTTTGGTCGCCCTTCTTCTAGGTTCTTGTTACCCCTTTCCCACCAATCAGTTCTTTCCTCCTGTTGTCATGCACACATACAAAACAAAACAACAGCCGGAACACTCGGTGAGAAACAATCTCAGTATAATCAACAGGTATATGCAATAGAATAAATAAATGCATAGAAAAGCATGTAAGTTCTATAATGCAATGAATCTATCTCAATTCTTCGTCTCAGAACTGATTCAATTTCACATCAATGCCATCAAGATTCGTATCCGATTTCGACATGGATATCCATCTATCGAAGTTATCTCCAACTCCGAAAATCAGGTCATCTCAGTCCTGGGCATTAGAATCAATTCATATTCACTTCGTATCATGAAATCTCATGTCACAATAAAAGATCCACTACCTGTGATGGATCAACACACATAACTCAAGTTCTAGATCAAGAACAATAACTATAGAGCATGTGATTTTATCGGAATAATTCAAGAAATCTCATTCTCGAGTAATCTAATCCCTGACTCTCACTGTCAAATTATACCTTCGTTACTTCTCCGTTCTGAGGTACTTTAATTCTTACTTCCAAAGCTTCGTCTCAAGAATTCCCAAGAACTTCACCAATGCAAATTCTGGTGTCTGAAATCAAGTTCCAAGGATTTCGAATTCAATCTTATTTATAGGAGTAGGTTTCTGCGTTTCTGCAGCATTTCCAAT
>KV010066.1:19332-34620 GCA_001598015.1 Dorcoceras hygrometricum
CTGAATGAAGATGGAATAGTAACAAGAAATAAGGCTAGGCTGGTTGCACAAGGATTTAGACAAATTGAAGGAATAGATTTTGATGAAACTTTTGCACCAGTAGCTATATTAGAAGCCATACGCATGTTTCTTGCATATGCTGCATATAAAGACTTTAAAGTCTTTTAGATGGATGTCAAGAGTGCTTTTCTTAATGGCATCTTGACAGAGGAAGTGTATGTTGCACAACCTCCTGGCTTCGTTGATCATACAAATCCTGAGTTTGTTTACAAACTGGATAAAGCTCTATATGGGTTGAAACAAGCACCCAGAGCTTGGTATGATACACTCACAAATTTCCTGCTTGAACATAAATTTACAATAGGCACAGTAGATAAAACTTTGTTTAAATTTGTTAAGGATGATCATGTATTACTTGTTCAAATATATGTTGATGATATTATTTTTGGATCATCTAACCCCAAACTGTGCAAGAAATTCTCTAAGTTAATGCAGGACAAATTTGAAATGAGCATGATGGGGGAGCTGACTTTCTTCTTGGGCTTACAAGTGCGCCAGTTGGAGAATGGAATATTCATCAACCAGGCTAAATACACTAAAGAACTGCTAAAGAAATTTGGGATGAAAAATAGTTCAGCAGCAGCTACTCCCATGAGTTCCACGATCAAGATGGACAAAGATGAAGCTGGAACTGCCATTGAGGTATCTTTGTATCGTGGTATTATAGGCTCTTTGCTTTACTTAACTGCTAGTAGACCAGACATCATGTTTGCTGTCTGTATGTGTGCTAGATTTCAAGCAGAGCCAAAGCAATCGCATTACATTGCCGTAAAGCGTATATTGAAATATTTAAAGGGTACTCCTAACGTGGGTCTTTGGTATCCCAAAGACTCAGGCTTTAATCTAATTGGGTATAGTGATGCAGATTACGCAGGTTGCAGGATTGATCGCAAGAGCACAAGTGGAACATGTCAATTTCTAGGGGATCGACTGATCTCTTGGTTCAGTAAGAAGCAAACGTCAATTGCCACATCAACTGCTGAAGCTGAGTATCTTGCTGCTGGCAGTTGTTGCGCACAAATACTGTGGTTTCAACATCAGTTGAAGGATTATGGCATTGATGCTTCTGAAGCTCCTATTCTCTGTGACAACACAAGTGCAATTGCAATCACTCAGAACCCTGTGCTGCACTCACGAACCAAGCACATCGATATAAGGCATCACTTCATAAGAGACCACGTGCTTAAGAAGGACGTTCGGCTGGAATATGTGTCAACTGAGCAGCAAGTAGCTGATATTTTCACAAAGCCTCTGCCGGACGCTAAGTTTTCTTATTTTAGAAACTCTTTAGGTCTTCTTGAGTTGCCTTAATCGTTTGTGTACTAACGAATTTGCAGGTTGTTTAGCCAAATGTTTAAATCAGCAGTTGGTCTGTTGTTCAGGGGGAACGACTAGCCTACCTGCTGAAATAAGCATTTCCTGCATTTGGAGTATATTATTCGTAGGGGGAACAGGTGCTGATTTAATAAGCGTGACGTCAGCAGAACATGTTGCTGCTGGACATAATCAGCAGTTGCGTGTATACTGCTGGTGCTTATAAGTTATCAGCACTTGCCACTCTCAGCGCAATATCGAATCAGCAGTAGTGTTTTTACACTTACTGTATCAGCAGATGTGACTATAAACATTTGGCGCGAAGTTATCTATTTTTGTGCTTTATTTTATTAAAATTTTGCAAAATGATTTTCACCGTACAATCAAAAGCTTTTTGAAAATTTTCAAATCTTTCTCAAAACAGTACGCGCTAACGGATGGATGACACGTGTCTTCCCATGCAAACAGTCACATCAACATTCTCTCTCTCCAAAAACTCTTCGCATTCTTTAATTATTTACCATCTGACTATTCATTCTCTTTTACCTTGCAAATTTGTATTCTCTCAAATCTCTCTTGTGCGTATATTTTCCTTGCAAAGATTTTACAGGTGTTATTCTCAATCATCTACTTTAGCAATGGCCGCGTCCTTCTTCAGCAACGCTATTCATGTCGACTTCGACTCCGTCTTGGCTATGGATGAACCAGGAATGGTTTCGATGTTTCAGGCCCTGGTTGATTCTGGATTACAGGGATTCTTAGGCTGTTCTGCGGTAGTATATGAAGAAGCCCTTGTGGAGTTCTTCGCCAATGGGCGTGTGAGAGATGGTTTGGTGGTTAGCTCGGTCGATGGGATTTTCGTCGAGATTTCTGAGAAGTTATTTGCTGAGTATTTTGAGCTGCCGATGGATGGTTTTGGGGATTTATCGGAGATTCCAAAGGATGTAGTTTTTGATGCAAGGAGCATAGTCTCTCAGTCTGGTGAGCCAATCAATTTATCGGGAAGGAAGAACCAAATGAAGATGCCCTTTCGTCTTCTTTGTGATATTGTGGCTAAAGCCATTTCTGTTAAGGCTGGATCTTTCAACGCCATCACTGTTGAGAAGTTTTCATTGATAACGGTGGTTGTTTGCAGTGTGAAGATGAACTGGGCTAAGTATTTGTTCAGTATTTTGAAGAAAATGGTGACTGAGGGGTCGAAGCAATCCAAAGGGTTTGCTGTTCAAATCAGTCAGCTGCTGGCAACTTTTCCTTCTGTGGAGTTGGGTGAGTCCTCTGAGTTCCCAGCCTCCAAGATTCTTTCAAAGAAGACTGTGCACCGTTCCGTCTCCATCAATAATCGAGACGGTAGAAATTACTGGGGAAGTTGAGTCTAAGGGCTGTCTCGAAGAAGAGACCTGCTGCCGATGTTGAAGCAACAGTACCCAAGAAGAGGAGGACTATCAAGAAGAAGTCTGTTTCTTCTTTTTCTACTTTGGAGATGGTGGCAGTGGCAGAAGAGGCTGTTCCTCTTCAGCAGGTAGAAGAGCCTTTGGATGTTGAGGAGCCTAGATGCTCATCTGCTGATGCTGTGGATTTGATTATTCAGCAGGTGCTCGAAGAAACCCGAGCAGCTGATGCACCTGCTGATACAGCTGAACCAGCAGTTACTGAAGAAAAGAATTGGTTTGATCTTCCTTACGATGATCTCGTAAAGCAATGGGAAGCGGAGCGTCCAGTGGTCACTGCGAGTGACACTGATGAGGACGTAGCAACTATAGATGTTGCTCCTGCTGATGGGGATCAGCAGGTAGAGGAATTTGTGGCCCCGATCTCAGCTGAAGATGTGCTTAGCGCTGATGAGCAAATGTCACTGGATGATATTCTCTTGACAATTCCAGTTGATATTCCTTTACCCTCCACCTGCATGGAAGTTACGAAGATCAAGATGGGCCAAATGATCAAGATTCCAGGCGTAACTGAGAAGACATGGTTTCTTAACAGTCTACCTCGTATTCCTGCTGATGACAAAGGGAAAGAAGTTTTGGTGGAGAAAGACCCTGTTCAGGGCAATCCTGCTAAAGAGCACTATTCTTTGATTTGCGCCGACATTGATTTATTGGTGGATTTGCGGGCAAAAGTTATTGATGAGGTTTCTAAATTGGTGGAGAAAGATATCGTTTTGAGTCTTCAGCGTGTTTTTTCTAAGAAGTTATAAACGACAGCGTTTTGATAAGTTGGAACGACGTCGTGGAGTGCACAGTTTCGTATCAGCAGATGAAGTAATCAGCATGGAGGGCCAATTTTGCTCCCGGACAAGGCTCTTCAGCTGTTGATATTCGAGTCATTGAGCTACTTTCGGACCTCTATCTTTCTCTCTTAGAGGAATTAGCGAAGGAAGCACGAGATCATAATCTTACATGGACGAAGCCCTGCTGCTCTAAAATTTTTGAAGGGAGCCCACGCGATCGAGGCGCTGTCATTGCAAGAACCAACTCTTATACTCGATCGTTGTGTTGGATTAGGACAATGATTTTTGTTGATGGATTGTGGACGGTGGAGCCGTGTGCTGACAAGTGGGTTAAAATTCCCAGGAAGGTTGTCTCTACTGAAATTCCACGACAGCGGCAATACGATGACACTCTACCAACAATGAGTGTATTTTTCAAGCTGTTAAGGAAGCGGTGGGCTGATGTATGTGTGGAGGTTGTTGAGTTTTGTCGCTGACAAAAAGGGGGAAAGTGGCAGCCGAGGACTTCTAAAGCCTGAGAGTATTCAAAAAGAAGGCAGTGCAGTGACTCCAACTTTTGAGCAAAGAGTGCAAATGGCTCAGCGACGCATTGTTCAGAAAGTACTAGATACTGATGCCAACAGAGCTTTGTTAGAGAGTCAAGTCCAACTTTTGAGCAAAGAGTTCAAATGGCTCAGCGACGCATTGTTCAGAAAGTACTAGATACTGATGCCAACAGAGCTTTGTTAGAGAGTCAAGATGCAGCAGAGCGAGACAGAGAAAGACGAAGAAAAGAGGCAAAGTCGTTGAAGAGAAGAAGAAGAGATTATATTTTCTTTCCTACTGATAATTCTTGTACACATCCTATGTACAATTTTTGTTGGTTAATAAAATTTGTTTTCCAGCAGATAGTGTGCTAATTTATTTTTGCATATCTTTTGTCTCGGCTGCTGAAGTTTTGTCATCACCAAAAAGGGGGAAATTGTTAGGACAATATTCATAAGTTTTGTTGATAACAAAAATAAGATAAGTTGCTATTGGACAATCGGTTGTCGCAGGAGTATATTTTATCTACAGTAGCATTTCAGCAGTTGAGGTATTCAAGTGGTGATTCAGATGGTATGATTTCAGTGGTTGATTCGTATTCAGAGAGATTCAGCAGGTACTTCATTGAAGAGCAATCAGCAGATGTTGTTGTCTCGATCAGCAGATATCGTTTTGAGTCTTCAGCGTGTTTTTGCTAAGAAGTTCTAAACGACAGCGTTTTGATAAGTTGGAACGACGTCGTGGAGTGCACAGTTTCGTATCAGCAGATGAAGTAATCAGCAGAAGCTTTCTTGAAGAGATCAGCAGTTGGTTAAGTCTATTTGTTGAAAGTTGCAACGACAGTGTTTGATTAAGTTGCAACGACAGCGTTTGGTTAAGTTGGAACGACAGCGTTTTGTTTGATTCAGCAGAAGCGTTCCTTAGTTGTTTCAGCAGATATCTACATGTTGCTAACCAGCAGATGCCTTACAAAGATAGCAAAACGGCGTCACTTAAATAAGTTGACACGACATCGTTTTATTGCTTAAGGAATCAGCAGATGGAAAAACGCGTATGCATATCACCAGGTGAACTCTTCCAAGCGTTTTTCCAGTCGAAGTTCTTGACAACGACGATGGATGTAAGTGCTGGTTATCTAAGTAATTTCAGGCACAAGCTCAAGTGATTCAAATACGATCGTTTACTCACTTGGAAAAGATTTGTTGGATCGTACAGTTGCCTGGAATTGAGGAGACAAGTTAGGTACTATTTTGGGTAAATAGTACAGTGTACAGAGGCCGTTTCTCCTTGCTTGCACAGATATGGAAAGAAGACAAATTGGCTCTGTGGTTGAGCTTTTTACCTTGCAGTGGAGCAGGAATTATGGTGTACGATTTTGGCAGTAATTCAAACGGGATTCATTTCCTTTGAAGAATTTAATATGACCGTTGCAGTCGAAGACTATAAATATCAGCAGCGGTGTTGAAGAAGAAATACTTCGCTTTTTATCTAATTGCTGTAACGCTGCCAAAATATCTACAGAGATTTCACTTCGTTGATATTCAAAAAGCTCAAGACTCGAAGAACTTATTCGTTTGATCTTCATTAGAAAAACTTTCGAGTCAATCTTCTGGTTGTTCATTGTTGATACCAGAAGATATTTACAGTCTCTAGATTCGTGTTCTCATTGATATATTTGATAGAGTCTGTAAACGAACTGTCTTTTCAAGAAGTTCGTAAAGCGTTCAAAATCTTGTAAACCAGCAGCTAAGTCTGCGTGAGGTGTTGTAAAGCGCTAGGAGTTCTCGTAGCTGCGGGTTACGGGATCGGGTGATTGTAGAAAGGCTACTCTCATCAAAGTTTTTTAGTGCTACCTTCCGAGGAGGAAGAAGGGGAGACGTAGGATATTGATATCCGAACTTCCAGAAACAAACTCTTGACTCAACCTTTTACTTACGCATTTATTTACTGTTGAGCATTGTTCATTGTTCACAAACCAATCAGCCTATTTCCGCACATTTATTGTTGGCTGAGAAGTTTGCATAAACTGAGATCCAAACGTTTTTAAAAGAGTTTTGAAATAGAAAAATCGAAGGAGTTCATTCAACCCCCCCTTCTGAACTCCTATTTGCTTAGTGATCCTATTTCTGGGACCATCAAGTGGTATCAGAGCGGGAAATCTCAGTTATTGAACAATTATCTTTGTGTTTTACTTCATATCAATATGTCTACCTCACAACACAAGATTCCTTTGTTCTACAAAGACGAATATGATGATTGGAAGATTCGCATGCAGGCGCATCTTGCTGCAATGGATGATGAAATGTGGAATGTCATCACTGATGGGCCTTTAAAGATTATGAAGCCAAATCTTGCTTTTTCTGTGTCAAATGGTGAGGCTCAGTTTCTCGAGAAAGCAAGACATGAGTACACAAATGATGACAAGAAGAAGGCGAACTTGGACAACGTGGCCAGGGATATTCTATACAAAACGCTGGACAAAGACAAAAATATGTTCAGCAAAATCAAGACCTGCGCCACAGCGAAAGAAATCTGGGAAAAGCTTGTCCAAATCTGTGAAGGCAGCGATGAAACGAAAGTGTTTTTAAAAGAGTTTTGAAATAGAAAAATCGAAGGAGTTCATTCAACCCCCCCTTCTGAACTCCTATTTGCTTAGTGATCCTATTTCTGGGACCATCATGCTCATCTCGAATTTTTCCTGCATCAGTTTAGAAAACTTATGGCACAATTTGGGGTTAGTTGATCCAAAAATAATATCATCAACATATATTTGAACCAAAAGAACATGATCATTTTACACAAATTTAAGTAAGGTCTTATCAATTGTGCCTATTATAAAATCATTGTGACACCCAGACCTTACGGGGTCACGAATTTAAGAAGAACTAAATAGAAGGGGAAAAAATCGAAGGACGGAAATGATTAAAAAAATGAAGTCTGAATAATGGCGCCAAATTTAACAACACAGATCTCTATTAAAACATTTCCAAAATACAAAAAGCAATTGCAGACATTACAACTGTTGGGAATTCTACATGAATTCTCTGTTGTTGCAACAGATCTCAGTACAAATCTAGCAAAGATCCAAAACAACAAAAAGAAAATGGAAACAACTTCGCGGAATCGCTGGCCTTTCGATAAACACTTGCACACCATCGCTGATTCAGACCCCACCTCCCAGCTCCGGCGCTGACTCACCTGCACCAAGAAAACTAGTGAGCCTAGGGGCTCAGCAAGGAAACTGAGAAGTAACAAGTACCATGGGCAGGCATTAACATTACTAAAACATAAAATCTCTTCGTAAACAATACTGTGGGAAAAACTCAGATCCCACCATCAATTTTTCTCAACAGACTTGTGGCTCAGAAGTTCTCCCAGTAGGTCCCGTTGCATTCGATCGAATGACTACTGATATCAGTTACAATATGGTGAAATATCACCCAATATGAAGGGGAAACAGACCCACTCGTCTACTTCTCACCCTTCCAATATGGACCGGATGTTATCTTTGCCACAAATCGTAAAATCTGAACATTCCTTCCTTAGAACAATTCTGAGAGAAAACAGATCTCACATCGGGTTCACTTCATTTCTAAAATTCGTTTTCCATCAAAATATTTTCACTGAGCATTCAACCACTATAAGGGAAGAGCAGAAGTCTGGAAGAAACAATGTTCGATGCGAGATAAGTTTCAGAAGTCTAAAAAGATGTCTCGAGGGTCGCTATCACTAATAAGGTTTCATGTATTTACCATGGAAAACTATCGCTAACAAGAAGTCACTGTAGGAGAGATCTGGTGATACATAATGACATTGCGACTTTGGAAATAGACTTCTACTATACAACGATCCTCGCTAGTGAAAGGCGGACGTTGGTAACCGGTGTTAGAGGTGCGGTCAACTCAGATGTCAACGCACTGGATGGATTGTTTCGAATGTTACTAAGGGAAGACTATCGCTACTAAGAAACAGATCTCTACTAGTTGAAACAGACTTCTCGCAAAATAAATAGTACAAAGCTGCTAACAGACCTCTCGTGAAATGAACAGTACAAAGCTGCTAACAGACCTCTCGTGAAATGAACAGTACAAAGCTGCTAACAGACCTCTTCGCGAATGAACAGTACAAAGATGCTAACAGGCCTCACGCAAATGAACAGTACAAATCTGCTAACAGACCTCTCGCAAATCAACAGTACAAATCTGCTAACAGACCTCTCGCAAATCAACAGTACAAAGCTGCTAACAGACCTCTCGCAACTGAAAAGTACAAAGCTACAACTTTACGATGAACAGAGGGTTGAAATGCTCAGCTTTTTAAAAACAATCAACAACATCATCTTCAATATCTTCACAAAACATCTACCTCTTCAAACAGAGAAATATAGTGAACCCGATACAATAATCATTTCAAATCAAAAGATGCATGAACAATGGCTGAGATGAATCATAACATCAGACAATAATCACGAAGCAGAAGAAGAACAATACATATGCTTTCATGGCGTAGCAAGAAATCAGATTTACTTGCCTTAAACACTGAGAAATCACGAGTTGCAGCGGCTGCACAGAGAGTCTTCTCGATCACCACGACGAGCTACTAACAGGTTTTTGATGACAAAATGAGTGTTCTCTCGTGAACAATGGTTTTATAGTGCACAAGTACACAGGTATGGGAGTCTGATTTGTAACAGGGGAAAAGCAATCGAGTATGGCATGGTGAACCACACCCACTTCTTAAAATTTTACTTAAAATTCCCTGTCACTATTTTGATTTATAAAAGCGATACACCAATCAAAGAACAGTCATCCTCCCACTCAAAAAAAAACATTTTACTTGTGAAATCTGAATTTTGCTCGACCGTGCCCGAAGTGACCTCTGTCCAGACCTCTGCGCCGCATGAATTCTGGAAATCAGAAATCAACAATTTGAACAATTAAAGAAGCTGAAATCTGAATTTCGAAAAAGGTCCTTAAATTAAAAAGGACTTGGAATTGTGGTTCTATAGATTTTGGGGCGCTACAACTCTACCCACCTTATAAAAATTTCGTCCTCGAAATTCACTTATCGAACAAATCTGGGTAACGATTATGCATATCAGCTTCCACTTCCCACGTAGCTTCTCGTTCGGTTTGATTAGTCCACTGAACCTTAACCATAGGGATACTACGGTTTCTTAGTTTCCTAATTTCCCTAAGAAGGATCCTCTCAGGTCTTTCTTCGTAACTCAAATCTGACGCCAAGTGAATTGGTTCAGTACTCAGTATATGCGATGGGTGAGGAACATACTTTCTCAAAGCTGATACATGAAATACGTTGTGCACCGAAGACAAATGAGGCGGCAGTGCTAATCGATATGCCAACGCTCCTACCTTGTCCAATATCTCATAAGGACTGATATATCTGGGACTTAGTTTTCCCTTCTTTCCAAATCGCATCACTCCCTTCATTGGAGCCACTTTCAAGAAGACATGGTCGCCTACGTCGAAATTCAGTTCCCTTCGTCTATTGTCTGCGTAGCTCTTTTGCCTGCTTTGGGCAGCTTTCATTCTTTCCTTGATCTTTCGAACAGCGTTCACTGTTTGCTCTACCAGGTCTGGTCCTAAACCATTTCGCTCTCCCAACTCATCCCAATGTAGAGGTGTTCTACATTTGCGCCCATACAAAGCTTCATAAGGAGCCATTTGGATAGAAGCTTGGAAGCTATTGTTATAAGCAAATTCCACCAACGGCAATTTCAGATCCCATCCTTCAGAGAAATCTATAATACATGCCCTAAGTAAATCCTCTAAAATCTGGATCACTCTTTCTGATTGGCCATCGGTTTGAGGATGAAAGGCTGTGCTAAAGGTCAACTTAGTTCCCAAAGCTCGATGCAAACTTTTCCAAAATGCAGACGTGAACTTAGGATCCCTATCAGATACGATAGATATAGGAACACCGCGAAGTCTGATGATCTCATTTAAATACAACTCTGCGTATTTACTCACATCATTGTTAGAGAGATGCCCAACTAGCCAACTTGTGGCGTGTGGGTTTATAGACTCTTGTATATGACAATCTTTATATATGATATTCGCATTCTTTTATATGGCATTCTTTACTTTCATTGTGTGTATGATGATTTACAATTGTGTTGAGTAAAGACCTAGAATGCACTAAAGCGTATGTTAGATGTGATATTGGGTATGACGGCTATCATGAAACACATCTAATAGTCGCTGTGTGTTCTGAACATGTTCCTAGTCGATTGGGCCGTCAAAATGAGGATAAGGCCGCCCGAGTTAGAGACTAGTATCTGCGATGCGAAGTACCATGTTTCATTGGTAGGGAACATTGTTATGTTCTGAGCATGCAGATAGATAGTGACCAGGTGATCTATCGAACTACCCTTGTTCGGACTTTCCAAGTGGTTACCATTTGTCGAGTGGATAAGTCCGAGGTCTTGGTTGTACTGATTAGTCCTCACGACTCGAAACGTCATTGAGACTCTATATGATATGCGTCTCACTTTGACCCGTTTGCCGACTCACTTGGGCTCATAAGGCGTCGGGATTTGGTGAGACCCCGATGCATGTAGGAGTCGATGCATCGTTGTCGAGGATTCACCGCTCGCAGACATGCGTGGATATCCTATGCTATCTGAGGGGATAATAGTGTATAAATCTCTGGCCAGAGTACTAGAAGTGTTTTAGGTAAATGTGTTTACCTAGTTACACTCGCGTTGTCACTATTCGATCTCCAAGATGTATGCATAGCTCTCGGATCTATAGCGACTCTCGATTTACCAATGGTCGTTGATCTGATCGGGATATATGGATTTAAAGGACCGTACTGTACGCTAACCACGACCAACTGGTTCTTGCAGGCACTATCAGTGATACCTAGGGGATCATGGGGAGATGTTGCTAGACGCTCTTACCATGATCCGTTGGGCAAGTCCGGGATTGTGATTCCACGTTCCAACTCGCGATGTCGAAACACACACAACAACGATTAAAAGGAAACACGATAACTTGAACCCAGCACAACTTTGGCATGCTAGGCTAGGTCACATTTCCCTAAGTAGGATGAACAAGTTAGTTAGGAGTGACCTGTTTGATCTGTCAGACATCAACTCCCTACCGACTTTTGAATCTTGTCTTAAAGGAAAGATGACCAAGCAACCCTTCAAGGGCAAGGGTGAGCGTGCTCAAGGCCTATTGGATTTGATCCATACTGATGTGTGCGGTCCGTTTAGTATTGTTACTAAATACGGTCACACATACTTCATCACCTTCACCGACGATTACTCTAGGTATGGGTACTTGTACTTGATGAAGTACAAGTCTGAATCCTTTGAAAGGTTCAAAGAATTCAAGGCTGAAGTAGAAAATCAATTAGGCAAAAGTATTAAACACTTCGATCTGATCGAGATGGTGAATACTTGAGTGCTGAATTTCAAGACTATCTAAAAGAGAATGGGGTTCTCGCACAGTGGACCCCTCCGGCCACACCGCAGCTCAATGGTGTAGCGGAGCGTCGTAATCGGACCTTGTTGGACATGGTTCGATCTATGATGAGCTTCACTGAACTTTCCACCTTGTTTTGGGGCTATGCGCTTGAAACTGCGGTAATGTTGTTGAACAATGTCCACACCAAGGAAGTGGATAAGACTCCATATGAGATATGGATGGGCAAACCACCCAAGTACTCATTTATGAGGATTTGGGGATGTCCTGCTTACGTGAAGCAGACAGTGGGAGATAAGCTGGATACGAGATCCATCTTATGCTACTTCATTGGGTATCCAAAGAATTCCATTGGATACTACTTCTACTATCCGAGCGAAACAAAAGTTTTTGTTTCTAGGAATTCCACCTTTATGGAAATGGAATTTCTACTTGATAGAAAGGGCAAAATAGTAGAACTCGAAGAAGTTCGAGATCCAATCGAAGTACCAGGTGAGTCTCCTGCACCTACAGAGCCAATACCAGAAATGGTCGCACCAAGGAGATCCGAAAGGGTTCCTAGGGCTCCCGAGAGATATGGTTTTCTCCTTGAAGATGATCAAGGTGATCAAGTTGTTGGATCTGATCCAAGAACTTTCAAGGAGGCAATTTTCGATGCAGATTCCAATTTGTGGCTTGAAGCAATGCAGTCTGAGTTTGACTCAATGCATGCTAACCAAGTTTGGACTCTCGTTAACCCTCCCGAAGGAATTGTTCCTATTGGGTGCAAATGGGTATACAAGAGGAAACTTGGGCCTGATGGTAAGGTAATGACCTACAAGGCACGACTGGTGGCGAAAGGTTACACTCAAAGGCAAGGTGTTGACTATGATGAAACCTTCTCGCCAGTCGCAATGTTCAAGTCAATTAGAATCTTGTTAGCCATAGCCGCATGGTACGACATGAGATATGGCAAATGGATGTGAAAAAATGGAAACATTAAGGAAGAGATCTATATGACGCAGCCTGAGGGTTTCACATCTGTTGGAAGCGAGCATAAGGTATGCAAGCTTCAGAGATCGATCTACGGTCTCAAACAAGCATCGCGAAGTTGGAACCTGAGATTCGATGAAACAATTAAGGAATTTGGTTTCATCAAGAATCCCGAGGAGCCATGTGTATACAAGAAGGTAGTTAAAAGCGCTGTGACGTTCCTCGTACTTTATGTTGATGACATTCTACTCATTGGGAATGACGTAGGATTGCTGCAGTCAACTAAAGTATGGTTGTCTAGCAGATTTTCGATGAAGGACATGGGTGAAGCATCCTATATTCTTGGAATACAGATCTATCGGGATAGATCTAAATGGATGCTTGGACTCACCCAAGCTACCTACATCGATACCATACTTAAGAGGTTCTCTATGGAAGAGTACAAGAGAGGACACCTACCTATGTGCCACGGGGTCACTCTATCTAAGTCTATGTGTCCAAAGACTGATGAGGAGATAGAGAATATGGCACGTGTACCATATGCCTCGGCAATAGGTAGTATTATGTATGACATGATCTCGACTAGACCGGATGTCGCATATGCTCTGAGTGTCACGAGCCGCTACCAGGCCAACCCCGGCCAATTGCATTGGAAGGCTGTGAAGGATATTCTTAAGTACTTGCGAAGGACTAAGAATATGTTCATGGTATATGGGGGTGGTGAATTGAAACTGAAGGCTACACTGATTCTAGCTTCCAGTGTGACGTGGATGATTCGAAATCAACCTCTGGATTTGTATTCATGCTCAATGGTGGTGCTGTCTCTTGGAAGAGTTCCAAGCAAGACACCATCGCGGATTCAACCACTGAGGCTGAGTACATTGCAGCATCAGCTGCTGCTAAGGAGGCCGTTTGGATAAGGAATTTCGTCCAAGAGTTGGGCGTCATCCCTAATGGAGTTGGGCCAGTCCCGGTGTACTGCGACAACACGGGTGCCGTTGCACAAGCAAAGGAGCCTATCTCACCAAAGATCCAAACACATACTGAGGAAATACCACATAATCCGGGATATTGTGGCTAGAGGTGACATAGCAGTTGAGAGAGTCGCCTCTGCGAACAACGTTGCTGATCCACTTACGAAGCCCTTGCCAGGACCCTTGTTTGAAAAACATCGCGAAACAATGGGACTGCGTCTGATGAGTAGTTGGCTTTAGGGCAAGTGGGAGATTGTTAGAGTAGATGCCCAACTAGCCAACTTGTGGCGTGTGGGTTTATAGAATTTTGTATATGACAATCTTTATATATGATATTCGCATTATTTTATATGGCATTCTTTACTTTCATTGTGTGTATGATGATTTACAATTGTGTTGAGTAAAGACCTAGAATGCACTAAAGCGTATGTTAGATGTGATAGTGGGTATGACGGCTATCATGAAACACATCTAATAGTCGCTGTGTGTTCTGAACATGTTCCTAGTCGATTGGGCCGTCAAAATAAGGATAAGGCCGCCCGAGTTCGAGACTAGTATCTGCGATGCGAAGTACCATGTTTCATTGGTAGGGAACATTGTGATTTTCTGTGCATGCAGATAGATAGTGACCTGGTGATCTATCGAACTATCCTCGTTCGGACTTTCCAAGTGGTTACCATTTGTCGAGTGGATAAGTCCGAGGTCTTGGTTGTACTGATTAGTCCTCACGACTCGAAACGTCATTGAGACTCTACATGATAGGCGTCTCACTTTGACCCGTTTTCCGACTCATTTGGGGTCACCTAGGCGTCGGGATTGGGTGAGACCCCGATGCATGTAGGAGTCGATGCATCGTTGTCGAGGATTCACCGCTCGCAGACATGCGTGGATATCCTATGCTATCTGAGGGGATAATAGTGTATAAATCTCTGGCCAGAGTACTAGAAGTGTTTTAGGTAAATGCGTTTACCTAGTTACACTCGCGATGTCACTATTCGATCTCCAAGATGTATACATAGCTATCGGATCTATAGCGACTCTCGATTTACCAATGGTCGTTGATCTGATCGAGATATATGGATTGAAAGGACCGTACTGTACGCTAACCACGACCGACTGGTTCTTGCAGGCACTATCAGTGATACCTAGGGGATCATGGGGCGATGTTGCTAGACGCTTTACCATGATCCGTTGGGCAAGTCCGGAATTGTGATTCCGGAGCCACAATGGTTGTGGGCCCACGGCTAGCTGTATCCCTGAACCATTGAGGGTCACACAAGTACTAGATTCGAGATTCCCGCACGGATACTAAGCTCAATGTGTTGAGCACGAGAAGAGGATTTCGGGAAGTGCAACTTCCTAAAAGTCAACAGGGGTCAAACCGGGGTTTGCCGCTGTTGAGGGGCAAAACGGTCATTTTGCACTGGGGTTCTGAAAAATGGTTTTTCAGATCATTGTATTCAGTTTCGGAAACTGAGTCGATCGGTCCGATCTGATCGGCGATCGGAGTTATGTGAAGTCTCGGTGTTGGAGATGAACTGAATGTTCATCGTTGGACCCGGGCCCGTTGGGCCGGTCCAAGTCCAACACTTAAGTCTATTTAACTAGACTTAAGCAAGACTTAACATATATCATAACATAACAAAACACTTGACACTCCCAAAAACCCTAGCACTAAGATAGCCGCCCCTCCTCTCCTCTCCAAGCGCCGCCGCCGCCGCCCGCAGTGCGCCGCTGCCGCCGCCGCCCGTTGTCGCCGGAA
>KV010067.1:13781-34071 GCA_001598015.1 Dorcoceras hygrometricum
ATATCTGAGTTGTTTGTGTTTGAGCATGGGTTGAGTTCACCCCCATTGTGTGATGTCGTGTCTGTGTCTACTCCTGCTGGTGTGAGTCTTTGGTCCCGAGAGGTAGTGATTTATTGTCTGATTAGATTTGATGAGCATGTTTTGGTCTCCAATCTGATTGTTTTGGGGATTAGAGATTTTGATTATATCTTGGGGATGGATGTACTGTCTAGCTATAAGGCTACATTTGATTGCTTCCATGGTGTGGTGAGATTTTGCCCTAATTCGGGTGAAAAGTGGGATTTCTACGGTGCTGATTCGCGTCCTAAGATTCCGTTGGTTTCCGCCATGGAGATGGATGTACTGTCTAGCTATAAGGCTACATTTGATTGCTTCCATGGTGTGGTGAGATTTTGCCCTAATTCGGGTGAAAAGTGGGATTTCTACGGTGCTGATTCGCGTCCTAAGATTCCGTTGGTTTCCGCCATGGAGATGTTTAGCCTGTTATCGCTAGGTAACGCTGTATTCATGATCTACGCTCTTGACGGTTCCCAAGAGCATCTATTGGAGTTGAGCGATATTCCGATCGTTAGAGAGTTTCTCGATGTGTTTCCAGATGAGATTCCTGGATTCCCTCCGATATGCGAGATCGATTTCAGTATCGAGTTCGGTGCCCGGTACGCCCCGATTTCTACAGCTCCATATCGGTTGGCGCCAGCAGAGTTGAGAGAGCTGAAGGATCAATTGAGAGATCTCTTGGAGAAAGGCTTCATTAGACCGAGTATGTCGCCTTGGGGAGCTCCGATTCTTTTTGTGAAGAAGAAGGATGGATCTATGAGGATGTGTGTGGATTTCAGACATTTGAATAAAGCAACAATGAAGAACAAGTATCCTTTGTCGAGGATTGATGACTTGTTCGATCAGTTGCAGGGATCAGTCATGTACTCGAAGATTGATTTGTGCTCTGGTTATCACCAGTTGCGGATTAGAGACGCGGACGTGGCGAAGACAGCTTTCCGGACTAGATATGGGCATTATGAGTTTCTTGTATGCCGTTTGGGTTGACGAATTCCCCCGCTGTCTTTATGAATTTGATAAATCGCGTCTTCAGTGAGTATATTGATCGATTTGTGATAGTCTTCATAGATGACATCCTGGTGTACTCGAGGAGCTTGAGAGAGCATAAGGAGCATCTTAGACTGGTGTTGTAGAGATTGAGAGACTCGCAGCTCTATGCCAAGTTCAGCAAGTGTGAATTTTGGCTGGACAAAATTATCTTTTTGGGTCATGTGATTTCAGCACAAGGAATTTCGGTAGATCCGAGCAAGGTCGAAGAAGTTCTTAACTGGGAGAGACCTATAAATGTTTCTGAGATCTGTAGTTTCTTGGGATTGGCTGGCTATTATAGGCGTTTCATCGAGAAGTTCTCTTTGATAGCCAGGCCTCTGACTTAGTTGACTCAGAAGGATAAGATATTTGAGTGGAATGATTAGTGCGAGAACAGTTTTCAGACGTTGAAGGAGAATTTTACTACTGCTCCTGTGTTTGACTACGATGGATGGAGTTGCTCAAGGACTTTAACTATGAGATTCAGTACCAGCCTGGGCGAATGAACTCAGTAGCAGATGCTTTGAGTAGGAAGACCCAGCCGGCGATGCTTTCGTTTCTGAGTGTCTCGAAAGTCTATGAGCAATTGAGTACTTCCGATTGGATATTTCAGCCGAGTGATCAGTACTTCAATGTTCTACGATTCAAGTTGAGCCGCAGATTTTGCATGACATCAAGGAGGCGTAGAGGACTGATCCCTATATCCATGAGTTGAGGATTAAGGCCCTGAATGGTCAGTCTGATGATTTCTCTGTTTCTTCGGATGGATGTCTTAGATTTTGAGGGAGATTAGTGGTTCCGAACCTGATTAATTTGAAAGAGACCATCATGAATGAAGCGCATTGTAGTCGGTACAGTGTGTATCCGGGGGAGAGGAAGATGTATCATGCCTTGAAGTCTCACTATTGGTGGGCAGGTATGAAGAGCGACATCTCTGGTTTTGTTGCTAGGTGTTTGAATTTCCAACAGGTCAAGGCCGAGAGAATGAGACCTGGTGGTTTGCTACAGAGTTTAGAGGTGCCCCAATGGAATTGGGAGCACATCGCCATGTATTTCGTGACTCATCTACCTCGATCGAGTAGGGGATGCGATGCGATCTGGGTTGTGATTGATAGACTTTCGAAGTCCGCCCATTTCATTCCCTATGATGTGAGGTGCTCTATGAAGAAAATGGCGAAATTATACATCGACCATGTGGTTAGATTGCATGGAGTTCCGGTTTCGATAGTGTCCGATAGAGATCCGAGGTTCACTTCTCGATTTTGGAAGAGTTTGCAGGCAACGATGGGTTCGAGATTGGCTATGAGTACGGCCTATCACCCACGGACAGACGGACAGTCTGAGCGGACTATCCAGACTTTAGAAGACATGCTGCGTGCAATTGTGATGGATTTCAGCGGTGGCTGGCAAGATTCACTATCCTTGGTTGAGTTTTCGTATAACAATAGCTACCAGGTGACTATCGGAATGGATCCGTTTGAGGCATTGTATGTTCGAAAGTGCAGGTCCCCGATTTGTTGGGAAGAAGTTGGTGAGAGACAGCTCTCTACACCGGAGTTTGTTCAGCACATGAAAGATCAGATTGATTTGATTCGGAGTAGAATGAAAGCTGCTCAAGACTGTTTCTCTAGCTATGCTAACAGAAGACGCAGACCTTTGGAGTTTGAGGTTGGCGACCGTGTGTTTCTCAAGATTTCTCCGTTCAAGAGCGTGATGCGCTTTAGATTTAAAGGCAGAGTTCCGGTTTCGATAGTGTCCGATAGAGATCCGAGGTTCACTTCTCGATTTTGGAAGAGTTTGCAGGCAGCGATGGGTTCGAGATTGGCTATGAGTACGGCCTATCATCCACGGACAGACGGACAGTCTGAGCGGACTATCCAGACTTTAGAAGACATGCTGCGTGCAATTGTGATGGATTTCAGCGGTGGCTGGCAATTCACTATCCTTGGTTGAGTTTTCGTATAACAACAGCTACCAGGTGACTATCGGAATGGATCCGTTTGAGGCATTGTATGGTCGAAAGTGCAGGTCCCCGATTTGTTGGGAAGAAGTTGGTGAGAGACAGCTCTCTACACCGGAGTTTGTTCAGCACATGAAGGATCAGATTGATTTGATTCGGAGTAGAATGAAAGCTGCTCAAGACTATTTCTCTAGCTATGCTAACAGAAGACGCAGACCTTTGGAGTTTGAGGTTGGCGACCGTGTGTTTCTCAAGATTTCTCCGTTCAAGAGCGTGATGTGCTTTAGATTTAAAGGCAAATTGGCTCCCAGATTCGTTTGTCCCTTTGAAATTGTTGAGCAGAATGGACAATTGGCTTATAGATTGAAGCTGCCCGAGGAATTAGCAGCGATGCATGATGTCTTTCATGTGTCTATCTCGAGAAAATATGAGCCAGATCCATCCCATGTTTTGAGAACTGACGAAGTTGAGCTGGATTCTGCCTTGAGCTATGTCGAATATCCGATGTAGATTCTGGATAGAAAGGAAAATCAGTTGAGAAACAAGATAATTCCGTTGGTGATGGTCCAATGGAGCAAGCATGGCCGAGAAGAAGCAACCTGGGAAGTTGAGGAGAAGATGAGACAAGACTGGCCTCATCTGTTTGAGCACTGATCGTGCAAATTTGTCCAGGTAAATTTCTGGTTTTGCTTCGAATTTGAGTAACTGTTAGTGTTGATTTGAATGTTTGATTGTTTCTACCTTCGTTTGCCTTTGATTTCGAGGACGAAATCTCTTAAGGTGGGGAGAATGTGAGGAATCAGATTTCTAGATTTGTTATTAATCAGATTTTGGAGTAGGATTAGTCACGAGAATTAAGATTTTTGATTTCTGGAATTTTGGATTTTTGGTGAAATCTGATTTGAGGAAATTCAGATCTCTAGTTGGAGTTGTCCAGATTTTAGTTCGGGTTTATCGGGTGAAATCTGGTTGAGAATTGGGAACGTATTGGTTAGATTTTGATAGAAATCTGGTTCCCTGAGTGTTGGCGTGTTTCTGCCTCGAGAAGTAGGTAAAACGGTGCATTTTAGCGAGATCTGGATAGTTGAGAGTGCAACGCTTTTGTTTCGCATTTCCAGATGTCAACGTTGGTCAATGGAACTGTAGCGGGTGATCGCTGGATTGAGAGATCTGGTTTAGTTGTATCGAGCGCGGGTGATAGTTCGCGTGAAGAGATCTGCTGACGTAAGCAGATTTCACGTGTTGGTCAACATGTAGAGTTGACGTCTGGTGTAGCGCGTTTAGTCGAGAGGTCTGTTTCGAGCGCTAGCGTTGTAATTTGAGGAGAGATCTATTTCGTTGTACGCGTCGTTTGGATTAGTGGCTACGTCGTCGTTTTAGAATTCTGCGTTGCTAAGGCGTAGATATCTGTTTTAGTGTTGAGCGCTGAGATCTGTTTTAGCGAAGCGGCGTCGTTCCATTAAGTTGCTGCGTCGTCGTTTTGGAAGCCTCGGCGTTTTTGTATTGCGCGAGCGAGGGATCCGGTTTGTGCTACCGTTGGAGAGACCAGTTGTCACCGATACGTCGTCGTTTGGACTTGCGTGCGATTGTTAGCGTGAGCGCTGGAATTGAATGATTGTGAGCGCTGGTTTGAAGAAATATGTTTAGCGCTAGTTTAAGTTGCAGGAATCTGTTTTTGTCGGTGTTTGACTTAGACAGTAGCCTTTGAATTGAGGAATAAATAGAAGTGTCGAAGTACACTTAGAATATTTCTCAACCCGTCATTTCTTATCTTCTCTGTTGAAACCCTCGACTTGCTACTGTTCACCGTAACTTTCCACAGCCGATTCCCGTCGTTTCCAGCCTCTGTTTTTGAATCTTGGTGGCGCTGGACTCCCCTAGCATAGCTCTTTCATTTGCCATCATTAGAGACCCTGAATCAGCGTTGGAGGAGGAACGCGAAGTGCTGTGTCTTCGTGCCGTGAGATCTGTGAACCTCCTGCTAGCGTGAGATTTTGGGTGAGCATTTCTCGTTGATTTGAGCTCTGTTCTTGTAGTTAATAGCTGCGTAGATGTTTAGTTTGAGATCAGATCTGGCCGTAGGTGTTTAAGGGTGGATGTTTAGATTTGAGCTAAGATATTAGCTACCTTGCACAGATTTCAGTTCCAGGAAGCCTGCTGCCGTGAATTTTTGAACCAGGTGAAAGCTGGTTGCGTCGGCCGTGAGTTCTGCCGTGCTTTGAGTAATCTGTGAGGTAGAAATTGTGGAATTGAGGTACGAATGGAGCAGCCCTTAGCAGCTTTAAGCGTGATCATGATATGATTGATGTTGTGAGACTTGCTGCTGTGTATTACTTGAAACTGACATGTTGAATTGATTGATATATGTTATGTTTTACGTATTGGGCATTGTATGCATTGAGCATTGATATTGATTGGCATACATTCTTACATATTGAGCCTTTGACAGATTGATTTGATGACCTGATTGGGTGCCACGTTGTGACTGGCCGACTGATGTGTCGTGCCTGAAAAGTCCAACGCTATCATCGGAGTGGTGACTACCGGATTCGAGTGTCTACCACCGAGCTGTGATGGGCTGATGGGCCCCGATGATTTCCACCTGCGGATTGGCTGTGCGTGGTATAGAGGCTTGATTTGATTTGCCAGTTGATGGACTGGTCTAGCTATCCGCTTCTTTGATAGCCCTCATGCATTCATGACATTGATTTATAGCATGTTGCATGTTTAGCTGTTTTGATAACTCTTCGTACTGAGGCTTGACCTCGTATTTGTTTTCCTGCTTTTGTGTCTTGGGTCCGTGTTGCCCATTTGCAGGATCTCCAGGTAGCTAGGCTGTACAGAGTGGAGGTTCAGCTGGTCTATCCCGTTTCCCATGAGTCCCAGTTATATTTATGATATGTACTGAACCGGGGGATGCCCCGCGTTTCTGTGTATTGGGGATTTGTATTACATTTGAATTTTTGTTGTTACCTGATTGTATAAGGTTGAGTTAACTTATATTTTGATTATCGATATTTTGAATGTATGTTTTTACGTTCAGGCCCAAATGATTTCGAAAAAATTTTTAAGCCCTGATTTTAGCTTCCGTGTTTATGCGTTTATTATGTGTTAATTGTGAGTAATTAGCACGGGGCCTGACATCAGAGGCCGAGCGGGTAACTCCCGTGTCCCTCTTCTCCCTACTGGGTTTGTTAGCCGCTATGAGCGGAGTGGGTAGCCCCACATCATATGAGTGGGCAACAGCAGGTGGAGCTGTTTGTTTAGCATCTGGTACTGTGTATGCTGTTTGTACTGCTCTCCGTACTGGGGTTTGACCCCGATGTCCCTCTGGGGCTTGTGTATTGTTGCATGTATGTGTTTTCAGGTTTCCTAGGTTTCACTGCTGGTCGTGGCTTTGACCCAGCTAGAGGTGCCCCAGGAGGTGGATAGAGTGTCCCAATTAGTGTATAGCATATATGTACTAGTACTGTCAGCAGGGGAATGCCCTGTGCTTGTGGGATTCAGTTGTATGTTGTAGTATTTGTATTTGTTTAAATTTTGTACTCTTGTATTGAATGTTTGTAAACTGGGATATTTTAAGTATGGTTGTATTTTTAAATTATATGTTTTAAACCGTCAGGCCTAAAGCGAAAATTTTAAGCCACTTTTTGTATGCTTCCGCTATTGTTTTGTGTGGTTTAACTCTGAGTAGAGCACGAGGCCTGACATTTTTGGTATCAGAGCTTAAGCTGGGATAAGCTCGATTTCTGTTGTTCACACTTGAGTCTAGGCACAGTGTTGTATGTTGCATGTGCTTGATTATGTGATCTCCTTGCTGCATTTAATTGTGATGTATATGTTCTGTTGTGACCTTACCCTCTTAGTGTTTCTTAGATGCCGCCTAGACGTAGGGGTAGAGGTAGAGGGCAGATTCCAGAAGAGTCAGAAGGTTAGACCGAAGGTGATCAGCGTAGTTTTCCCCACCGTGGACGTGGTAGGAAGGCGGAGGATGAGTTGACGAGTTGGCTGCTCGTGTGAACGATATGGAACTCGTTAGAGGTTTCAGCGTATGAATTCTCAGGTTTTCAACGGGGATGAGTCTAGTGCTGATGCAGATTCATGGTTGCAGCATGTCACGGGTTTGTTTAACCGTGTGCAGTATGAGGATGAAACTCAAAGTTGAGTCTAGCTACTTTCCGCTCCAGCTGCTGCAACTGAGGACTGGGAACAACTCAACCAACATCCTCCAGCTGCACTCAATCGTGGTTATGCAACACCGCACCGCACCACGAGGGAAAAGCTCCAACAGAGCAACATATCATGGCTAACAAAGGAACCATTGGCACAATATGCTATGCAGATGCAGTAACATGCTTAACGTGATGCATGTACAAGTAATGCTAGAAAACACAACAAAATCATTCAAATAATCACATTCATAGCAACTCAACAGATCACCAAACAGCAGGTAATACACCAGATAGTTTATGTTGGGGATCCGGATCACGCCCCCCGGCGAGGCAGCGGAAGAACAGAAAATAGATGCCGGGAGACGATCAATACGATAAAAACAAATAACAATTAATGCCATTCATAGGGTGTTCAAAACACTACATTGCTGGCACTTGTGCCTGGCTCCGACCAGTTTCGTAAAGAAAACGGCACTTCACGGTAGACTGCGGTAGACAATGCCAATCCGGTCCACGACTGGATACAAGACTCCTTTGTCACCCTGCACTAGAAGGCGTGAAGAGATCTGCACGGACGGATTCTCCTCGTCGAATTGGCCGGAAAAAATTTTCCGGCGAGGAAGGCGGCGGCGGCGCACACGGCGGCGGCGGCGGCGGCTTATGAGAGGAGGGGAGGCGGCGGCTAGGAGCTTAGGAGACTAGGGTTTGTGTTAGTGTATCAAGTGTTTTGGTTAAGTCCTAAGTCTATATTAAATAGAGTTAGTGATGGATTTGGATCCGGCCCAACGGGCCCGGGTCAATAATTTTAGATGATTAAGTACCATATTTTATGATTTATTTATGATTTTATGCTGCATCGTATGCATGACTTGTTTTTCAGCCTGTTTGAGTTATAGACGCATGGATGAGATTAGGGTCGACTGGAAAGAAAATAATTTGAGATTTTTAATTTATTAGATTTTTAAGAATAAATTTGTTTTATTATAAGCCACACTTTCAGAAAATGAGGAATTTACTAGTATTTTTGAGAGGAACCCGTTTTTCATCTACACGGGCTGTTTTATTGAATTTTAAGGTGCTTTAAAATTTGAGTAGGCTTTAATTTTGAAAATTAGCCATTTTCAATGTCAATTCAAAGTTTTAATTATCTCTTCAATTAAATGGAGGGGCAAGCTTGTTATCTCTAAGTTTCGAAAATTCCATCCCTTGGTGAAGCTTGGTGATCCAAAGCTGGTGGTGCCTCGATCTCGTGTCTACAGCTTCGGTAACTCGCATATCTACCTTCCCTACGAACCAGGCATGTAATATCGATTCAATTTCTCACCATTTAAGCCATAGTAAACTGTTTTTAATGTTCAATGCATGATTTGTATGTAATTTGTGCACAATGTTTGAGATCCATGCATGAATCATGATTTTCAACACGTGTTTCATTCGTTTCTTGTGATGCTTCGGTCATGGGCGGTTCATGGGGCTATAGTTTGGTCCAGGTAGTTATTCTATCGATTTAAATCATTTATGTCCAAACGGGAAGCGATTTGGTCAAGGAATGAATTAGTTACGAATTTTATGATCAACACATGGCCTGGCTTGTCATCTGTATGCGACAGTAGAGTTATTGGGGGGGGTCGGTTAAGTCACGTTATGCCATATTTGTCGTCAAGATTGATTTCAGGGGATAGCCTATTGAGTTAGGGTCATGTAGGTCCAAATGGGAAACAATTTGGTCAAGGAATGAATTAGTTATGAATTTTATGGCTAGCACGTGTCCTGGTTGAAGTCTGCGCACGGGAAGTAGGTTTGCGGGCGTCGGGTTGGTCATGTACTGAATCTTTTTTGAGTTTAGTTTGTTCTAGTGGCTTTTATATTGATTTAGGGTAATGTGTGTCGAAATAGGGAGTGGTTGTGTTGAGAAATGGATTTTTAATGATTTTTACCGTTTTGTCGCTCGAAATGAGCCTTCTCGGGTCATTTTTGTGAAAATTAAGATTTCGAGTCTTAGGGGCTGGTAAATTCGTGGATTATTTTATTTGATGTTTTAAGTATATTTTAAGATGTTTTCCAGAATTTTTATAATTTATTTGATTTATGAGATTTTTGGAAATTTTTCATGACAAATTAATGCATAGAAAATGATTTTTAGCATGTGTTATTTTTAAATTGTCATGGCTGGACCAGGTTGGTTCGTCGAGTGTCGAGTCAAAATATTTTTAAGTTGGACCGGGCTCTTAGATTGATGTTTATTCTAGAAGTAGTGGACCGGGCTCCTGAACCAGTCATTGACCGAAATATAAAAATGTAAAAGCCCGTAAATTTATATTTAACTATATATGTAGTATACTATGTACGTAAATGTTTTAAAAGAAAATGATTAAATATACATTAACGGGCTAAACTTTTAAACTGGCATAACTTTACGAAATGCATGCATCATAAATGTTTTGTGAATGTTAAAGACATGTTCTTTTAAAAGACAAAACCCGAGGGATTGAATCATTTGTGACAACTTATGATGAGGGGATGCGGGATACCGGGCCCGTTGAACTTCTGTTCATGTATTCCGAGCTTATGAATCCATGTGTTGACATCATGGTGAAGTGGCAGCATAGAGGTGTGACATATAGGGATCCCGAGGTAAGTTCGGGTGAACCACACCGCCGCGTACGTTGGTTTATAGATTGGTCAATCGACTATTGTCACACTTCAGGATACGACTCATACGTTTTTCATGTTATGCTATGTCATGTCTTATGTATGTATATGTTATGCATGATATGAAATGTATGAAGAAATGTTTTAAGATCATGCACGCATTCATTTTTAACATTATTTTATTACAAGTATGTGCTTGCATGCGACTTTATTAGTATGTACTTTGTTATGTTACAAGATAGAGCATGCTGAGCCTCTAGGCTCACTAGGTTTAAATGGTGCAGATGATGACCCTGCTGAGTTTACCCCGACTGGCGGTGAGGACCTCTGAGCGCCTGTTGCAGCAGTACCCCGTGACCACCTTTATGTTTCACTTCTATTATGATACACTTTTTAGATGTTGGTTTTAAAACATGCTCATTTTCAGCACTTCTATTCAGTTGGTTTTGAACTGTATGGATGTTTTAACGGCTTTAAATGTTTCTTTATTTATGTTTAAATTATTGTTGAGCAAATGATTTAGAAATGTTTTAAAAAGGGAACGAGTCATACTTTCAGTTTACGTATTCCGAAAACGTTTTAAAAGGAAAAAAAATTTTCTAAAGTCTGGGTCGTTTCAGTTGGTATCAGAGCGGTGGTTCTTCAGCACTTCTATTCAGTTGGTTTTGAACTGTATGGATGTTTTAACGGCTTTAAATGTTTCTTTATTTATGTTTAAATTATTGTTGAGCAAATGATTTAGAAATGTTTTAAAAAGGGAACGAGTCATACTTTCAGTTTACGTATTCCGAAAACGTTTTAAAAGGAAAAAAAATTTCTAAAGTCTGGGTCGTTTCAGTTGGTATCAGAGCGGTGGTTCTGGTGGGGTACTCGCCTGCTGCGTGGAGCTCTGATGTCGCACTACCAGTCTGTGAGTTTTACTGTTTTATTGTTTATGTTTATGTTTGCATGCTGCATGTTTTAGCCCTGCATGAGTTTGGCCTTAGAGTTTAAAAATTAGACGCTTAGTCATGCACTTAGATTTACGTGATATGGTTTTGGTGTGCATGTATGCCTCCCAGACGTGCTATCGGTACGTAACTTAATTTCAGGGACGAAATTTCTATAAGGGGGGAGATTGTAATGCCCCGAAATCCACATTACGTAGAAATGGGTGCATGACTAGGGTGAAAATAATTTTAGATGATTACATATCTTCTTTTATGATTTATTTATGTTTTCATACTGCATCGTATGCATGACTTGTTTTTCAGCCTGTTTGAGTTACAGATGCGTGGACGAGATTAGGTTGACCGGAAAGAAAATAATTTGAGATTTTTAAGTTATTAGATTTTTAAGAATAAATTTTTTTATTTTAAACAAAAATTTCAGAAAATGAGGACTTTAGTATTTTTTAGGCGAACCCGTTTTTCGCCTACACGGGCTATTTTATTGAATTTTAAGGTGCTTTAAAATTTGAGGAGGCTTTAATTTCGAAATTAGCCATTTTCAATGCCAATTCAAAGTTTTAATTATCTCTTCAATTAAATGGAGGGACAAGCATGTATTTCTTCGCTTTTCTTAATTAAATCAATAGGGGTCATTTGTGTTACATTCTATTCTTTCATAACTCAAAATTATCACTAAACCTAGCCTCCAAACCTCTATCAGCCGTCTCCTCCCTTCCCCTCAAGCTCTAAGTTTCGAAAATTCCATCCCTTGGTGAAGCTTGGTGATCCAAAGCGGTGGTGCCCCGATCTCGTGTCTACAGCATCGGTAACTCGCATATCTACCTTTCCTACGAACCAGGCATGTAATATCGATTCAATTTCTCACCATTTAAGCCATAGTAAACTGTTTTTAATGTTCAATGCATGATTTGTATGTAATTTGATTAGATCTATGCATAATGTTTGAGATCCATGCATGAATCATGATTTTCAACACGTGTTTCATTCGTTTCTTGTGATGCTTCGGTCATGGGCGGTTCATGGGACTATATTTTAGTCCAAGGGTGGCCAGGTAGTTAGTCCATCAAGTTAGAATCACGTAGGTCCAAACGGGAAGCGATTTGGTCAAGTAATGAATTAGTTACGAATTTTATGATCAGCACGTGTCTTGGCTTTTCGCCTGTGCGCGACAGTAGCGTTGTTATGGTCGGTTAAATCTCTATACGTGGTCTGTTTCATCAAGGTTGATTTCATAAGATAGGTTATTGAGTTAGGGTCACATAGGTCCAAACGGGGGGTGATTTAGTCGAGGAACGAATTAGTTATGATTTTTATGGCTAGCACGTGTCTTGGTTGCAGTCTGTTCGTGAGCAGTGTTATTACAAGCATTGGGTTGGTTACCCCTTGAATCGGTTATGTATTTCATTTTTTCCATTGACTACTATATTGCGTTAGGGTGATGTGTGTCGAAACAGGGGGTGATTTGGTTAAGAAATAGATTTGTAATGATTTTTACCATTTTGTCGCTCGAATTGTCGGGTCATTTTTGTGAAAATTGAGATTTCGAGTCTTAGGGACTGCTAAAGTTCGTGGATAAATTTATTTGATGTTTTAAGCATATATTAAGATGTTTTCAAATATTTTCAATTCGGTCCAAGTTATCTTAGTGTTGGAACTGTTATTTTAATTTTAAGTAAAAGGTCCAATTTTAATGTTTTTGTTCTCGTACGTCAAGCTGCTGACGTTGTGCCGCTTGATCAAGTTGGCCATGTGGGCTGTAAAAGTGTGATGCCAGATCTTAACGGGTAATACTATCTCTGCTGGGGATAGGGCCGGAGGTAGGGGAAGTGTAAGACTGATCTCTAAGGGAATTTAGACAGCACCAGCAGTTAGACACGCACCTCCCCTGACTCATGGTCCTAACAGCCCAACCCTAACGCACATAATAGGTGCACTCTGCGCTGCCACATTATAAGGAAATAAAGTTGCACCTTGGCTAACAGCTATTGCTTTTGGCCTAGTGGTAAGCGCTTGATCCTAACACATTGGTCTCGATCGCTTGATCAAACTACATCTGATATCAGGTGTTGCGGAATAAATCCCGACTTTCTGTGAAGGGAACTACAGACCCGTCGATCTGGAACTCTGATCCCTCCTGGAAAGGGATTATAATTTCTCTTAACCATAATCTTGTCCCTTTCATCTGTGAAGGGGCACAATGGTTCGTCAGCCATGCACTCACCCTTCTTGGAGACCTCTGCTGTCTAAGACATAACTTTAAACTTTTTTGTAAAATATTCTTTCTTTCTTTCTGCTCTTTCTTTCGTAGAAATCTGTTTTCCTTTTCCTTGTAGTACAGTTTACTGGTTTTCCTTGTTTAATGATGTTCTGGACCTGTATGAGGATTCTCTGTAATGCTTGCGAAGATGAAAACTGAATAATGTCACTCGAATCAGTTCGAATGAAATGAACTAATCTCTTGAATGGAAGTGGAAATGAATAAGAAATCTAATTCAGGAAATTCTGTATATATCAAAGAAATCTGAATAGAAGAAACTATAGAAATCTGAATCGAACGTAAGTGTCGCAACGAAGAAGAAACAGTTCAGATGTCACTGGTCAACTCATATATCAACGCAATTAAACGAAGTAATTCAAATGTCACTGGTCAACTCAGATGTCAACGCAATTTGAACAAAGGAGTTCAGATGTCTAATGGTCAACTCAGTAGTGAAATAATCAACAGTGAAGGATCGGTCCCAATTCAGATGTGAAACAAACTCGCATCTGAACATAGACTAACTCAACATCTGAATGTCATGCTTTAGAATTTATTCAACATAGAAACATCAGCTTTTGGTTTAAGAACCAGATTTCAGACTTAACCATAAGAATAAACATGAACAACGATGGTTTTCCTTTGTCTGAAGAATTCAAAATATCTCAAGAAATTTCTGGAAATGATCGAATAAGCTACTTGTAAGCTACTTTGACGAAAATCTTCTTAGAAAACTCAAGAACTAACTGGAAGAACATCATCAAACACGTTCTAAAATCTTTTCTGAATCAAAATACAGTAAACACTGAAGAAAAACAGAACATAAACTTTTCTTTTCTTTGAAGAACAGCCGTAGATACCTTCAAATCTTTAAAACACATACAAACATGCATACATAACTGAATATATGCTTTCATGAGTGTAGCAAGAAACAGAGTTTACTTGCCTGAATTCTGTAACACAATTACAGATGAAGCCTGGCAATCACCTACACATCGCTTGTCTCCTCCGACAAAGCTTTGAAAGGTTTTGTTCGGTTTCTTCATAGAGAGCACCGCTTAATTTTGGAAAATGTTTTGGTTTGTAAATAATGATGCATGATGTGTCTAACACCCTATATATATATATGAATTAGAATCTAAGAAAGAAACACGTTTAATCAATATGTTCAGAAAGTATTTTAAAAAACGCTACTCCATTTCAAAGAGAAATCTGATGCATAAATAAAAACTGAACTATTTTAATTAAAAAAATGAAGGATTCAGTTGGCTAGTAGGATCAACCACGCAGCTGCTGCAATTGTATTCTCATAACTGAAATCAATTCAACTAAGGCAGGAACTGATTAACGCAAAAAGCTCAAATCTGGACTCAACTCAACTTGAATAAAACGAAAGCTGAATTCAACTAAATTGAAAGTTGTTCCCTCAAATCTTATAACTTTCTAATTGTGGCCTATAAAAGATTCTGGTCGTTACAGATCTGGTGGTCCCGAGCTGAGGTGCGGTGCGATGTTGTTTATGTGACGTCAGCTTAGACGCCAGCTGGATGGTACGCGTGAAATGGCAAAAGAAGAAAGATGTTGTGTCGGGAATCCTCTGAGGTCAGCTGAACAGGCTGACAATCGGCAGAAAATGCTGAGCTGCTAGCCTGAAGAGTGAGGTACGAAGTCAAAGATTCGAATTCGAGATTGGCAGGGAAACGGCCCGTGCGAGCACGAACCAAAGGAAGGTTCCAAGCCGAAGTGTACAAATCTCATAGGTCAATATCTGCTCAGTCTATGTTAGCAGCTTCAGTAGGATTTAGGTCTTTTCTTTCCTGCAATGCGTAATCTGTTCTGTAGCTGTGAGCTGTTGCATGCGTTACGATCTGTTCTGGTAGCGCGAATTGGATGACGTGTAACAGTTTGCACCCCGAGCTTTCGGTGGTTACTGTTCACCAGATCGCGGGGGATATATATAAGCAAGACGTTGACCGTGAGATCGCATTCTTCTCCAACACTTAGAAAATATCTCTCCCCGTAAACTTACCCTCTACTATAACAAAACCCTTAATGTTCACCGTAACATATTTCCTCCGATTCCCGACGGTAGACGGCATAGCTTGGAGCAAGATTGGTAGGGTTGAGTTTCTCTTGCCAAGACGCTTCTTTCTATACCTCTTTTGAAGGCTTTGGTGGGCTAGAAGATTGATCTCGAAGGAGCTACAGTGTGTTGTTGGTTCGTATTCCGACCGATTTGATCTTCCGTTCAGGTAGTGCTTTCGAGTAAGTGTTAGATCCTCCCTTATGCTTCGTTTAGTGCTATCTGTTGTGCTCGAAGGGTAGGATAGAGCTGGGTTGAGCTATGGCTCCCAGTTTAGTGTTCTGTGCTTACTGTCCCTGAGCTGATTATCGTATTTGGCTAAGAAGGTTTCAGATCTGAGTTGTTCGGAACGTGTTTTGGTAATTGTAGCACAGAAGCTAAGGTACGGATGTGAGCTTATATTTACAGCTTTTGAGATAGGCTTGTGTATAAATGAGCATGTGCTGTTATGTTGAGCAGTGTGTATGCTGTTGATTCTATGCTATTGCTTGCATCTGTTATGTTGTGTTGTATCTTGCAAGCTGTTCTTATGCATACATGCATGTCATGTTGTTACGCTCTGTTCCTTGCGATCCATGCTAGCAGCCTGCTGTGAGAACCTATGATATGTTGTCTTTCGCTGTTGAGCTAACCCGTGTTGATAGGATACATGTGATTGAGCGACTGGGTAGCTCCCATTCTCTCACATGTACTATGGCCTTTCTGTTATAGCTTGTGCTGGTGCTTCGTGTGATTGAGCGGCTGGGTAGCTCCCATTCTCTCACATGAGTTGTAGCCATCCCTGTTCTGTATTGTGTCTGGTACCATGTGTGATCGAGCGGCTAGGTAATTCCCATTCTCTCACGCATCCGGTGACCACTCCTATTGCAGATGTCCAGCTCTGAATAGTTCCCTTGGATCCTTTGATCTTCCTGTTCTCATGCATCGCATTGCATTTATAACTTGTTCTATCTACCTGTTGTACTATGTTGCTCTCCGTACTGGGGTTTGACCCTGTTGAGTTAAGAGTGCAAGGGTGAGACAGTACTGGGATGGGTGACCTCCTGGAAAGTTCTCGTACGTCAAGCTGCTTACGTTGCGCCGCTTGATTATGGTTGGCCATGTGGGCTATAAAAGTGTGATGCCAGATCTTAATGGATAATACTATCTCTGCTGGAGATAGGATCGACGGTAGGGGAAGGGTAAGACTGATCTCTAAGGGAATTGAGACAGCACCAGAAGTTAGACACGTACCTCCCCTGACTCATGGGCCTAACAGCCCAACCCTAACCCACATAATAGGTGCACTCTGTGCTGCAAAATTATAAGGAAATAAAGTTGTACCTTGGCTAACAGCTATATCTTTTGGCCTAGTGGTAAGCGCTTGATCCTAACAGACCCCGTCTCTTTAGGGCTGTTTGGTTTGTTATGTGCCATTCAGGTTTTCCAGGTTATTCAGCTGGCCGTGGTGGTGAGTCAGCTGGTGATGTCCCTAGGGTTTGAATAGAGTGTCCAGAATATATATATATATATATATATATATATTTATATGTATTGATGTTGTTCCCAGAGAATGCCCTGTGCCATCGTTGTAAACAGATTGGGTTTCTGTTGTCTTGTATGTTGATACTTGCTGTATTTTTATAGCCGTGTGTGCAGTTTTTGGGTGTTGTAAAACCAATATTTTTAGTATAAGCGTATTTTGAAATTATGTTTTCTAAGTCAGGCCAAAACAAAAAATTTTAGCCATTTTTAATGCTTCCGTATTTCTAATAGCGTGTTTGATCTCTAATTTGTGCACCGGGCCTAACAAGTGCGGACAACAGCTTAGAGACTTTTCGAATAGATCAGCTAAGCTTATCAGGTTAGAACGGTGTTCCAACTGAACCAGCTCTGCTCATCTGCTCGGAGACTCATCCTTAGCTATCTAGCACCACTACCGAAACCAGCTTGGAGAATTTTGAGCAGCTTAGCTAAGCTTACCATAACGAAACAGAGTCCCAACCAGACAACTCCGCCTATTAGTCCAAAACCTCATCATTATCATTCAGCTCAACCTACATATACTAGAAGCACACAAGAAATTCTATGTTACAGTTACCTTTGTACAACCCAGACTTTTTGAAAGAGACGACATCTTGCTGTTGTTAACTTTTCTGTCAAATGTTTGAACCATTTTTGAAACCGCTTAACTGTACAGATCATAACATCATTTTCAAACCATTACAATGATGCTCAACTCTTAAACAAAAGCAACATAAAGCACACAGAACGAAGGAACAATACTATGCTTTCGCAGAAACAACAAGACATAGAGTTTACTTGCCTGTGCTGGTCGGCGGGTTGCAGGGATTAGCTCCGGCTTTGAAACCTTCAACAAGCACAATCGAAAGCTATCTTTGGAGAAGTATTATTTGGGTTGTTTTTGTTAGAGTAGATGCCCAACTAGTCAACTTGTGGTGTGTGGGTTTATAGACTCTTGTATATGACAATCTTTATATATGATATTCGCATTTACTTATATGGAATTCTTTACTAAGGTACGGATGTGAGCTTATATTTACAGCTTTTGAGATAGGCTTGTGTATAAATGAGCATGTGCTGTTATGTTGAGCAGTGTGTATGCTGTTGATTCTATGCTATTGCTTGCATCTGTTATGTTGTGTTGTATCTTGCAAGCTGTTCTTATGCATACATGCATGTCATGTTGTTACGCTCTGTTCCTTGCGATCCATGCTAGCAGCCTGCTGTGAGAACCTATGATATGTTGTCTTTCGCTGTTGAGCTAACCCGTGTTGATAGGATACATGTGATTGAGCGACTGGGTAGCTCCCATTCTCTCACATGTACTATGGCCTTTCTGTTATAGCTTGTGCTGGTGCTTCGTGTGATTGAGCGGCTGGGTAGCTCCCATTCTCTCACATGAGTTGTAGCCATCCCTGTTCTGTATTGTGTCTGGTACCATGTGTGATCGAGCGGCTAGGTAATTCCCATTCTCTCACGCATCCGGTGACCACTCCTATTGCAGATGTCCAGCTCTGAATAGTTCCCTTGGATCCTTTGATCTTCCTGTTCTCATGCATCGCATTGCATTTATAACTTGTTCTATCTACCTGTTGTACTATGTTGCTCTCCGTACTGGGGTTTGACCCTGTTGAGTTAAGAGTGCAAGGGTGAGACAGTACTGGGATGGGTGACCTCCTGGAAAGTTCTCGTACGTCAAGCTGCTTACGTTGCGCCGCTTGATTATGGTTGGCCATGTGGGCTATAAAAGTGTGATGCCAGATCTTAATGGATAATACTATCTCTGCTGGAGATAGGATCGACGGTAGGGGAAGGGTAAGACTGATATCTAAGGGAATTGAGACAGCACCAGAAGTTAGACACGTACCTCCCCTGACTCATGGGCCTAACAGCCCAACCCTAACCCACATAATAGGTGCACTCTGTGCTGCCAAATTATAAGGAAATAAAGTTGTACCTTGGCTAACAGCTATATCTTTTGGCCTAGTGGTAAGCGCTTGATCCTAACAGACCCCGTCTCTTTAGGGTTGTTGTTGTTATGTTGTGCCATTCAGGTTTTCCAGGTTATTCAGCTGGCCGTGGTGGTGAGTCAGCTGGTGATGTCCCTAGGGTTTGAATAGAGTGTCCAGATATATATATATATATATATATATATATATATATATTGTTAGGTGTATGCGATAGGTTTTTGTGATTCGGTTTTGTAATATATTTTGATTATCATTTAAAGTGGGCTTGTTTGTGGCCCGTTACCACCCCTTGATAAATGTATCCCTTGTATGTCATGATATTTAAATGTAAATTACTAGATTTAGTGAGAGGACATCCGAAGACGGTGGCCAATGACGATCAAGATATTGAAGACCGAAGATCTGTAAAACCGGAAAGCTTTGTAATAGGATTGCATTGCATATTGCATTACCCCTAGGATTGGACCCAGGTCCATGGCTGGCAACCACGGACCGCATAGCTCTCGCGATCGATCATCCCAATATTTATATATGTTGATATATAGCTTAGTTGAATCCGCATGTTGCATGTTTTAAATTTGATTTAAAATAAATGCAAGAGACCAAAAATAAAATCCCTCGTTTTAAATATGATTTAAAACTTATATCAAGATAAAATGTTTATTCGATAAACTAAAGGGTATTTAAAATTGTTTAAATTTCCCTGCCTTCCATCAACAATGGGTGTACGTCGATGCTACCCGTATACATGGCCCGGCTCATATTATTGAGGGGGTCATGTATGCCGAAAAGCTGTCCACGCCATTGACAACTGTTGTGAGTCGGTGGGAACTCCCTTTAACGTTGGCTCATATTATTGGGGACGTTAAGGGGACCGTCCTTCACGACTCAACATTGATGGGTCATCTTGACACGTGATAGTAAACGGCGTCATATTATTGGGCCCTTACTGGACGTGAGGTGAATACATGGAGGTTGCACTGGCTGCAATCGGAAACTACCTTTTGGGGGTCATGGATGGCTGATATTATTCGGGTCCATGATCGCTTGATTGGGCTCCGTGTACCCACTAAAGAAACCTGTTTTCTCGATTTCATTAGAGGGTGGTGAAATCGTTAAATAGTGGGAGGGTAATTCATAAAACTTAACGACCATGTTTTATGTCTTAGCGTTTATTTTTTATATAGTTAGTAATGTATGTCTGCTTTCCTTTTTAGTATTACTGCTTATAAAATGGTTTCGATGAAAAACCCGCTTGCTGCTATACTGGATAGCAACAGGTTCACCGATCTGAACTACCAAGACTGGCTCCACAACCTCAATCTTGTATTGGCTTCGGAGAAACTTCTTTGTGCGATAGAGAAGAGTCCTCCGAAGGAAGCCCCTGCCGATATCAGCCCTGAGGAGCTGATAACGCTTAAACAATGGTGGGACGACGAGGTTAAAGCTCGATGCTATGTGATGGCGTCGATGTCCAATGAAATGCAACGGCGTTTTGAGAAGACGAAGTATGCTGCTGACATACTTTTTCATCTCAAAGAGCTGTACGGGGAGAACTCTCGACATGAGAGGTTCACGGCTGTCAAGGAGCTGATGACGAGCCGCATGCGCGATGGGACTTCGGTCCGCGAGCATGGGGTTCGTATGATTGGGCTCG
>KV010068.1:5891-24937 GCA_001598015.1 Dorcoceras hygrometricum
CTATAACGATTGATAAATACTCAGCATTTCCAACGTGTTCAATTCGAATTACATGTGTCATGCTGAGTATTTATCAATCTTTATAGGATAAACTCCCACCTCTTCGAATCCAGCTTCTTCGATCAGTAGGTAGAGCGTATCAACTGTTCTTCGTGGTATAAAGAAATTCTCGCAACTGATGCTACTAAGTCTCACGACTAGAAGCCGTAGCTATATTCCGTTGGTGTAATATTCAGTCGCAACAAAACCAGCTTTCACAACCAACCAGTCGCAACATAACCAGCTTTCTCAATCAGCTGTCATAGCTACACATAACAACCAGCCGCTGTATTTCAATATCAAAACGACGATGTATCAATTAACCCAGACGACGACGTAATAGCCCAACAGCTAATTCCCGATCTCTACTGAAAGCACTCACCAGCTGGTCACACTAAAATATTTCATCGACTGGGCTCGCTACAAATTCAAATGATGTCGTATCGTGGTTCCTATGTCATGAAGTCGTGTTTTTCTCAAACGGGGTAAATCAGCAGATACAACAAACTATCGACTGGTTCCTAATCTCTCATCTGGTTGCTGCTTTGAAAACCAACAGCTGGTTCGCTCTAATAATCCAACGACTGACTTCGCTAATTTATTCAAAACGACATCGTATCGAGGTTCCAATTTCATAAGTTAAAACGATTTCGCATTGCTCCCTCTGCTGGAACCAAGTTTCACATACTTGCATCGACTGATCTGCGTTCATTATTAACACGACAGCGTTGCACCCACGTCATCAAACCAATCGACACACTAACAAACCAGCAGGTGCATAAAGCATCAGGTGCGTAAGGAGCTCTCGCTGCTGGTTCCCACGTGCATAACAATAACCTACACATGGTGCTTCCTGCTGGAACCAAGTTTCACATACTTGCATCGACTGATCTGCGTTCATATTAACACGACAGCGTTGCACCCACGTCATCAAACCAATCGACACACTAACAAACCAGCAGGTGCAGTTAAAGCATCAGGTGCGTTAAGGAGCTCTCGCTGCTGGTTCCCACGTGCATAACAATAACCTACACATGGTGCTTCCTTATTGAATCTTGTATTTGCGCGTCTACTACCAGCAGCAATCCTTTCCCAACGACACAAATACCAGCAGGTAGCTACAGTACTTTTGACTTTTGTTGACTTTGCTACAGTAACCTGCTGCTGAACGATTTTATCAAATTCTTTGCTTCGTCTGGTTCCCGATTACTTAGCGAAATCCAACGATGCAAAATTCCTGAATCACACACCACTTCCAGAAGAAATCCGAGCTCATAAATTCAACTTCATTAAAAATCAATCATTTGGAACTTCAAATCACTAAATTTCGATGTAATAATTTCGGGAATTACAATTGTCATGTGGTGTGTCCAGCTCTGGTTGTATCCCTACTGAATGTCTTTGTTGTGCCATGTCATCATCTGAGTCATCAATGCTGGATGATTCTAAACGTGTACATAGATCGTTGAGGCTCGCAGCTGAGTTGGATCTGAAGCTTGTCTCATCAAAGACAACGTGTGCTGATTCTTCAACCGTTAGACTTCTATTGTTGAAAACTCGATAAGCTTTACTCACTGCTGAATAACCTAGAAATATACCTGCATCAGATTTTGCATCAAAAGCTGTTAGGTGCTTCTTACCATTATTGTGAATGAAGCATCTACACCCAAACACCCTGAAATATGAATTATCAGGTTTCTTTCCATTCCAGATCTCATATGGGGTTTTATCATGCAACTTGTTAATCATAGTATTGAGTGTAGCAAGCTGTGTTAACTGCTTCTGCCCAAAACTTTTTAGAAATCCCGGAATAAGAAATCATTGATCTAGCAGCTTCTTTTAAAGTACGATTTCTCCTCTCAACCAGCCCGTTCTGTTGAGGAGTTCTAGCTGCAGAAAGCTCATGCTTTATCCCTATGTCATCCAGATAAGAAGATAATTTTTGATTTAAAAACTCGGTACCACGATCACTTCTTATCATGTTGACTGTACAAGATCTGTCATTTCGTAAACGTTTTAAAAGTCGAGTGAGTTGGTCAGCGGTATCAGATTTTGCTTTTAAAAACATCACCCAAGTGAATTTTGTAAAATCATCAACAACAACTAGGGTGTAGTTCGTCCCCCCTAAGCTTGTTACGGGAATAGGACCAAAGAGATCCATATGTAAAAGCTCTAAGCTTTGGGAAGAACGTTTACCGCCTTTATTTTTAAAAGTAGAACGAATTTGTTTACCAAGCTGACATGCGGCACAGATCTTGTCCTTAGAAAACTTTATTTTGGGCATACCAGAAACCAGTTCATGCTGACTCAAATGGGCAAGCGTTTTAAAGTTTAGATGATTCATACGCTGATGCCACAACCAGCTCTTGGAAGAGTTGGCTGCTAATAAATTTGTTCAGATCCAATTTGCTCTGACCAGTTGATAATGTAGGTATTCCCCGATATTTTACATACCAACACAGTCAGACCATTTGGACTCTGAACTGTGCATGTATGCTGTTGAAAGTCAGCTATGTGATAAGTTAACTATGTAACCTTTATCACATAGCTGAATTATGCTAATCAAGTTATAGCGCAAACTGTCAACGACTAAAACATCAGATATTGAAATGTTACCATGGGCAAGCTTACCCTTCCCCACAGTGTTACCATGTGAGTTATCACCAAAGACTATCTTTGCTCCTTTGTATGGAGTAACATCTGATAGCAGCTTTGGGTTTCCAGTCATGTGTCTTGCACACCCACTATCGAGATACCAAATGATCGATTCATCTCCAGCTTTGTACCTGTTATCCTGCAACCATTAAAACAGATTTTGATAACCAATTTTACTTGCAGAAATATTGTGATATCTGTTGAGTGTTGGTTTGATATTTTGACCATTCAGATCTCTCCTCGACTGAACCTTTCTCCAAACAGATTTTACCTTCTTCGAACTACGCCTGGGCTGGTGAGAAACAAACGACTTAGAACCAGCTTTTGCTTTATCTTTGTCAAGTCTGTTCTTTAGCGAGCTTGGATTGGAGTTCTCAGGTCTAAGATAACCGATACCAGCTTTTCGTTTTTGGTTAACCTTTGAAGAGTTTTGGTCATCATACCTCACTGACTCGCATGTATCATGTGTCATATTGGCTTTGACAAAGATCATCTTTTTGAACTTGTCATATACCAGATATGACTGAGTATTGGTTTCTCCAGCGCTGCTTTCACCAGCATTGAAACCTAAGCCAGTTCTATCATTTGCTGGCTTCTGAATTTCACACAACTTATCTAGAGAGACAGAAGACTGGGGCCAGGAGCTCACTATCAGATTTAACTTTTCAATTTTAGACTCGAGATCACTGGATCTTATCCTCAAAGATTCATTCTCAGTCTTCAGCTTACTCAACTCAATTTGTAAACTGTCTGTTTTACCAATTTGAACAGATCTTGGTTCCACTTAACTATTATTCAAATCTACGTTTTCAACTTTGACTTCCTCGAATGTCTGAGAAAGCTTACGGTACTTTTGATGAGGAATCTGTATCGGTATCAGCCCAGTTCTTGTTGCTTTCCTCAGCAACTAGTACTTTGCGATCATTCTTTCTGCTGGGCCTCTTATCAGCTCTTGTCCTCATCCTTCTATCCTTTGATCTTTCCTTGGATCTATCATCTTTCTTCTCATCCTCTTGAATCTATCCTCTTTCTTGGGCCTGTTGCAATCAGCAGCAAAATACCCTGGACGACCACAGTTAAAACAATTTTTGTCAGTGGTAACCTTATCAGATTTATGTGCATTATTATAAGAGAAAGATGGGTTATAGGATTTTCTCATGAATTTCCCAAACTTCTTAACGAAGAGGGACATGGCATCGTTGCTGAGTTGTTCTGTAGACTTGCTCGTGCTTGGAGAGCACTGTTCAGAAGTTGTTGCTGCTAGTGCTTTGGTTGGTTGAGATGTTGAGGGTCCAGCTTCAGATCTTGTTTCTAACTCAAACTCATAGGCTTTAAGATTTGTAAACAGATCATGCAGTTCCAGCTTGTTCAATTCTTTCGATTCACGCATAGCCATTGTCTTAACATCCCATTCCCTTGGCAACGCTCTCATCACTTTGAGTGCCAGCTCTCTAATGTTGTACTCCTTTCCCAAGCTTGTCAACTCAATTACCACAGCACTAAAACGTTCGTCAAACTCCGCCATGGTTTCTCCATCTTTCATCTTAATTGATTCATATTTCTGCTGGGCCACAGTTAGCTTGTTCTCTTTCGTCTCATCATTACCCTCGCAGATTTGTATTAGCTTCTCCCAGATTTCCTTGGCAGTGGTACAGGTTTTGATTTTTCTAAACATATTTTTGTCCAGCGTCTTGTATAAAATATCCCTGGCGTTGTCCATATTCTCCTTCTTTTTCTCCTCATTAGTGTACTCGTGTCTCCTCTTTTGAACATATTCTGGTGCACCATCAGTCGTTGCGAATGCTATGTTGATCTTCATTATTTTCATTGGACCATCAGTGATGACTGACCACATTTCATCATCTTGAGCAGCTAAGTGTGCTTGCATTCTGATCTTCCAGTCATCGTAGTCCTCCTTAAAAAACATAGGAATTTTGTTGTGAGAGGTAGACATATTGAAATATATGAATCACAAATAATAAACTGTTCAATACTGAGATAGCGCGGGCTCTGATACCAATTGATAGGATCAATATGGATCGAAAAACAGCCTTATGAATTCAGAAGGCGGGGGGGTTGAATGAACTCCTTAGTATTTTAAATTTTCGAAACCTTAAAAATAATTTTTACAAGCGCCTTTCTTAACTTAAAATCCGAGTTACCAGATTTAAGGTATCTCAGTCTAAAATCAGATTTCTCGAGTCGATCAAACTGTGAACAGTGTAATGATAAATAAATGCAGTAAAGTAAAAGTATAGGGTCGAGAGTTTGTTTATGGAAGTTCGGATATCAAATCCTACGTCTCCCCTTCTTCCTTATTCAGGAAGGTTCCACTAGAAGGCTTTGATGAGTACAGACACTGTAAACACCCAATCACCGAGCCTCGCTCCGGGTGAACTCCTAGCAACTCCAATCAACCAGCAGACGCAGCTGCTGTTTACAACACTTAGAATTTTTCTTTCGAACTGCTTTAAACAGCCAGTTCGTTACAGACTCAATCTGAATGATAACAATGATACAATGGTTTTGAGACTGTAAATCTTCTAGTTTCTATGCTATGAAACTCGATTCACAAAGGTGAACCAGAAGATGATATCTCGAAGATTAAGGTATTAAGAACAACTAAGAAAACTGTTCTTCGAGATTGAAAGCACTGGAACTTCAAATAATCTTTGCAGTGTAAATTTACAGTAACTATGTGAGTTTTTGAAAGATAGCGTCAAATGGGTAATAAGCTCGAGAACGATGAAGACGTAGAATAGGCGAGTATAGGAGAATTGGCAGAGATCTTCTCAATTTGAATTCTACAGCCTTTTATACCATTTGATCTCAACGATCATTAAATTTTGCCTAAGGAAACAAAATCCCTCTTTGAATATATGTTCATCGTACAACCGTATATCCTGCTCCACCAAATGGTAATCTGCGCTTCATCAGGGCCAATTGTCGTATATCCATATTTGAGCAAACATCGTATAACGTCCTCTGTATACTGTGTACAATCACCCAAAATAGCTCTGACATGTCTCCTTAATTCCCGGCATTTGTACGATTCAATCGCAACCATTGATTCTTTCCAATTTAAACATATGGTAGCGTTTGAAGCTGTTTGATTCTTACGCCTGAAAGTTCTTTCCTTTAAAACAGTTCTTTCTGCCTTGCAATAAGTCGCTATCTCGCCGCTGCTTGTGTATTCAAAGCTGCCACAACTGAATATAAAGAGATAACTGAGTACTTGCAACATCTGAATGTAACCACTGAATGCAACAACTGAATACTTGCGACTTCTGAAAATATACTGTTCCTAAGTCTGAGTCGAACACTTCTGATAACCTCAAAACTAAAGTTCACTGATAGCTCTATAACCGCTTCTGAAATACTGAGATCTGTGAAAACTGAATAGATACTGTTCACAACTGAAATACTCGAAATGGAAACAATATACCACAACCTGTTACTCAAGTCTGAATACACTATGCTTCTAACAACAGATCTTCCACTGTAGCTTCAAGTCTGAATAACTGTTCCCGAATGGTCAAATCAAAAGTCAATGCTTAGCTCAGAATCTTTCGAGACTTAGAAATCTTCAATCCACATATGACGTCACTACTTCTGAACTCTTCAATACACTAAGATGACGTCACGACTTCTGAAAACTACAAAACTCTATGATGACGTCTTGCTTGTGTATTCAAAGCTGCCACAACTGAATATAAAGAGATAACTGAGTACTTGCAACATCTGAATGTAACCACTGAATGCAACAACTGAATACTTGCGACTTCTGAAAATATATTGTTCCTAAGTCTGAGTCGAACACTTCTGATAACCTCAAAACTAAAGTTCACTGATATCTCTATAACCGCTTCTAAAATACTGAGATCTGAGAAAACTGAATAGATACTGTTCACAACTGAAATACTCGAAATGGAAACAATATACCACAACCTGTTACTCAAGTCTGAATACACTATGCTTCTAACAACAGATCTTCCACTGTAGCTTCAAGTCTGAATAACTGTTCCCAAATGGTCAAATCAGAAGTCAATGCTTAGCTCAAAATCTTTCGAGACTTAGAAATCTTCAATCCACATATGACGTCACTACTTCTGAACTCTTCAATACACTGAGATGACGTCACGACTTCTGAAAACTACAAAACTCTAGGATGACGTCACGACTTCTGAAAGCTTCAAAACACTGGGATGATGTCATGACTTCTGAAATCTTCTGCGAAGGCTTAAGGTCATTTCTTGGTCTTATTTTGTTATCACCAAAACTAATAAATTTTATCTTAAAATTCACCTGCTGGAAATTCAAACACTCCTAGACAAAATTCTCAATTTCACGCTTCATTCCCGGCCACCAGTACAATTTTTTCAAGTCTTTGTACATCTTTGTACCTCCGAAATGCACCGAGAATGGAGTGGTGTGAGCCTCGGTCATGATGTCATATCTAGCACCAAAAGTCGACCCTGATGTAGAACCATCCCAATTTAGATGCAGATACAGAATTTCCTTGCCTAGACAGCATAGATAACACCGGAGCTTCCATCAATGCCTGCTTCAATATGTTGAATCCTGCTTGACACTCAGGGGTCCATTCATATTTAGCATGCTTCTTAGTACGTTAACGACGTTAAGGGAACCGCCATCTTCGAAAATCCCTTGATGAATCTCCAGTAGTAACCTGCAAGACCCAAAAAACTGTGTATCTCTGTCACGCTCATAGGCATTATCCAATCCCTCACTGCTTCCACTTTTGTTGGGTTTACTTCAACTCCCTTATCCGAAAGCACATGGCCAAGGAATGCAACTTTCTCAAGCCAGAACTCAAATTCATTGAACTTAGCGAATAACCATTTGTCCTTCAAAACTGACCTGAGATGCTTGGAATGCTCCTCTCGACTTTTAGAGTAGATCAGAATACCATCAATAAGACTATCACAAACTAATTCAAGAAAGGCTGAAATAGTATGTTCATCAGATTCACGAATACAGAGAGTGTGTTTGTCAACCCAAATGGCATCACCAAACACTCATAATGACCATAACAAGTCCCGAAAGCTGTCTTGTAGACATCAGACTCCTTAATCATCAACTGGTGGTAGCTCGAACGAATATCAATCTTAGATAAGATGGTTGCACCATAAACTTGATCAAAAAAATCCTCTATCCTTGGCAAGGGATATTTGTTCTTCACCGTGAACTTGTTCAATGCTCTGTAGTCTATGAACATCCTCATACTTCCATCAAATTTCTTCATGAACAACACTGGTGCGCCCCGCGGGAGAAACTGGGGCGTATGAAGCACTTATCCAGCAACTCCTGAATTTTCTCCTTCAGTTCTTCATCTCAGTTGATACGATGGTTTGGAGACGTGTGCTGCATTCGACACTATATAAATAATAAACTCGAGCTCCCTGTCCGATGTAAGGCCAGAAATGTCATCCGAAAACAACTTCGGAAATTCATTCACCACATCAACGTCTACTAGAGCAGGTCTCTCACCCTCCGAAATAACAGAAATGCTATCCAATAATCCCTGACATCCTTTCCTCAAGAAGCTCTGCGCCTTTAGGGATGAAATGAGACGAGGAGCTCTCTTGCTCTGCGCAGCCTCGAATAAGAATCGACTTCCCTGCGGTTGATTAACCTCCACTATCCTCCGACTGAAAAATATATCACTACTCCATAACTCGTCAACCAATCCATCCCCAAGATCAAGTCAAACTCAGGCATAGGTAGAACAATCAAATTAGCAGTAGATTCCCATGAAGCCTAAGTTCTATGTTTCGAAGTACTTGATTAGAAAAAAGTTCTTCTCCTGACGGGACAGTCACACAATAGCCCACAGATAACAAATCAGGTTGGACAGACAATTTATTTACAAAATACTCTGATATAAAAGCATGTGTAGCGCCAGAGTCAATCAAAGCAGTAGTAGGGATGCTGGCAAAAAAATAATCTTAACTGTGACCATGGTGGTGTCTAGGTCTCTGCTCCGCAGTCATCACAAAATCTCGGCCTTCCATGGGTTGCTTCAACTGTGGACAATCCTTGGAATAGTGACCCGGTGCTCCGCATTTAAAGCATACATTCATCCCCAATCTACACTGGATGGCATGGTTCTTATGGCACTTTGGACATTTGTCAACCTTCGGGGTAGTGAAGGGTGGTGGCCTCTGAATCTAAGGGAATTGTCTCTATGGTCTCTGGGGCCCAACATTCTGCCTCTTGAACTGTCTCTGATCTCGAGGCTGAGATGCCTGCCGCCTCATCTGCCGCTCCTCCTCAACTTCTTTCCAATCCTGCTCAGCCCTCAAAGCTTTATCATCGCCTGCCTGTAATCCTTAGGCTATGCCAGCCTAACATCATACTTAATCATCGGTCGCAAGCCAACAAAAATATTTCGTAGCTTCTTCTCTGCATCCCTTCAGCTTTAGTGTCATAAACCCCCTCTTCAACTCTAATCGTACATCGTCATTGAAATACTGATCGTAAAATACCCTCTTGAATCCATCCTAGGTGAGAGTATCCAGGTCAACGGTAAATTTAGCTCCCTCCCACCAGATCATGGCGTCGTCTCTCAGCATGTAGATGATGCATCTAGGTTGGCCACGGTCCGCCATATGAAGGTAGTCAAATATAACCTCCAGGGATTTGATCCAGCTCTCCACCACGAGTGGATCAGTAATACCAAAAAACTCCTTGGGGCGCTGAAGCCTGAAGCTCTCCTACGTATCCTCATGGTGAAGTCCTCGATCGGCTGGTGGTCCACCTCCATGATAGGATTGCCTCACAAACTGTTCTAACAATTGAGCCATCCCGATTAGAACCCGGGCGTTGCTACCAGATCCATCATCCTCGACTGAGGAACTTCTTCTCCCTCTCCCTCTTCCAGACATTATCAATAACCATCAGTCCATTTCCACCAGATGACCAATATAATAGAACATTTAAACCTTGAATAAATCTTTACCCTTTACATAAATTTTTAAACCTCAAGAATATCAATAAATAACTCAAACGTAACATCTTTATTTAAAACTTACTGACTTGGTGGTGTGGCTGAATGAGAAATGTCGCGGACTAGAGGTGAGCGCTTATCTTAAAGGACCATGCTCTGATACCAAGTTGAAACGCCCGACTTTTCAAGTGAAAAATGCAGAATATATTTTTTCAAAAGTGTTGAGTTAAGTGTGCATGAGTGAGAGCAGTACTGGTATGTATGATCTCCTACGAAGTTCTCGTACGTCAAGCTGCTGACGTTGTGCCGCTTGGTCTGGTTGGACATGTGCGCTGTAAAAGTATGATTTCAGATCTTAACGGGTAATACTATCTCTCCTAAGGATAGGGCCGAATGTGGGAGAAGGGTAATACTGATCTTAAGGGAATTGAGATAGCACCAGCAGTTAGACACGCACCTCCTCTGACTCATGGGCCTAACATCCCTATCCTAACGCACACAACAGGTGCACTCTGCGTTGTCCTATTATAAGGAAATAAAGTTGCACCTTGGCTAACAGCTATAACTTTGGTCTAGCGGTAAGCGTATGATCCTTACAATTGGTATCAGAGTGAGGTCAGGGGTTCGTTCTCCCAAGAAGTATAGAAAGAGATTGTTGAGTTAAGCGTTCATGAGTGAGAGAAATACTTGTTGGGATCCGGATCACGCCCCCCGGCTAGGCAGCGGAAGAACAGAAAATAGATGCCGGGAGACGATCAATACGATAAAAACAATTAACAATTAATGTCATTCATAGGGTGTTCAAAACACTACCTTGTTGGCACTTGTGCCTGGCTCCAACCGTAGTTACATAACGCCGGCTCTTCACGGTAGATTGCGGTAGATAACGCCAATCCGGTCCACGACCGGATACGAGACTCCTTCATCACCCTGCACTAGAAGGCGTGACGAGATCTGCACGGACGGATTCTCCTCGTCGAATTGGCCGGAACAAATTCCGGCGAAGAGGCGGCGGCTTGTAGAGAGGAGAGGGGCGGCGGTTGTGATGCTATAGGGTTAGGTTAGAGTGTTGTATGTTAAGTCTAGGTTTAGTTCTAATTAAATAGAATTAAAGATGGGTTTGGTTCCGGCCCAACGGGCCCGGGTCCAACGGGTGAACATTCAGTTCATCCCCATCACCGAGACTTCATTATAACTCCGATCGTCGATCAGATCGGACCGATCGACTCAGTTTTCAAAACTATTCCAATTCCACCATCAGGAGCTACAGTAACTTTGACCAGCGTTGACTCCGCTACAGTAGCGTGCTATTAGCAGCTTTGCACCAAAAATTACTACGATACAATTCTCCAAAATTCAACGCAACATTCGAAATCAGCAGGAACTTCAATCCTTTCGTAAATTCCTCAAAACACACGTGATTAATCCCAAATCAAATCAATTAATCACTAATCTAACTTCCCAATACTCACAAATCAGTACAACCAAGACCTCGGACTTATCCATTCGACAAATGGTAACCACTTGGAAAGTCCGAACGAGGGTAGTTCGATAGATCACCAGGTCACTATCTATCTGCATGCTCAGAACATCACAATGTTCCTTACCAATGAAACATGGTACTTCGCATCGCAGATACTAGTCTCGAACTCGGGCGGCCTTATCCTCATTTTGACGGCCCAATCGACTAGGAACATGTTCAGAATACACAGCGAATATTAGATGTGTTTCATGATAGCCGTCATACCCACTATCACATCTAACATACGCCTTGGTGCATTCTAGGTTTTTACTCAACGCAATTGTAAATCATCATACATACAATGAAAGTAAAGAATGCCATATTAAATAAATGCAAATACCATATATAAAGATTGTCTTATACAAGAGTCTATAAACCCACACGCCACAAGTTGGCTAGTTGGGCATCTACTCTAACAATACTGGGATGGGTGACCTCCTGAGAAGTTCTCATACGTCAAGATGTTGATGTTGTGCCGCATTATCTGGTTGGCCATGTGGGCTGTAAAAGTGTGATGTCAGATCTTAACGGGTAATACTATCTCTGCTGGGGATAGGTGGTAGGGGAAGGGTAATACTGATCTCTAAGAGAATTAAGGCAGCACCAGCAGTTAGGCATGCACCTCCACTGACTCATGGGCTTAACAGCCCAATCCTAACGCACACAATAGGTGAACTCTGTGCTGCCACATTATAAGAAAATAAAGTTGTACCTTGGCGAACAACTATAAATTTTGGCCTAGTGGTAAGCGCTTGATCCAAACAAAAAAGATACATAAATCAGAAGATTCAAATACTAAATAATTCATAAAAGGTTGATCAATCAGGCGTAATCGTAACCGTCAAACCATGAAATGGTGAAAACTCAAATAAATACTCATAAGAATGTTTTTTTCTCAAAGAATGAAAATTTTGTAAATCATAAAAATGTTTGAAACTACGGAAAACGTGTGTCCATCGATAAGCACCTTCGCGTCCCGGTCGAGCCCTCGTCAACCAACAACACCTATACATCTTCAACTGTATCGATGAAATCTAGTGAGCCTAAAGGCCCAGCAAGTAAACTCCGGGAATAGCAAATAGTATATAATACATACACATGGAATAAAATATTTTTATTCAACATAAACTCATTTTGTCAACTTTTCAAATGAAAAGGTTGCCAAATAAAATCCTTCAAAAATCTCATTAACTTTAACATAACTCATTTTCAAAATAAGAGGATTTATCACCAATTAAAATCTTTCAGTCAATCTGCTTAACCTCAAAATTAACTAGTAACCTCAAAAAATACTTTAATCATTCTTCCATTTATTTTATGAATTGTGGTTTAGAAATTTTTTACATTCATCCATCAAGTAGCTTAAATAAGCTCATATGCATCCATTAATTTGGCGACACACCCGACTCAAAGGCCGACATTCATATGTCCATAATCAATCAAGTTGACGGGACACCCCGACTGTCGATCGACATCCACACGCCCATAATAATTTGGTGGGGCACCCTCCGTCGGCCGACATCCAAACGCCCGTAATATCAGTCATAACTTCACCACAAATCATTCAAATCCTCCAAATAATTTTCTTTCAACTAAATTCCTCCAATAGTTATCACCTCGAAAGAAATACAATTATTCAAACTACATCCATTTTTTTTTTTCAACAAGAATAATACCTCTTTTTACAAAAATATATGCAATGTTATTGAAAGTTTTACCAAAGGAAAAATTCTCTAAAACGTGGCTTGGAGCACCCCACCAAGAACTCAAGAAATATGTTTCTTTCCTTTTAAAACCTAAGGCCATTAAGAACGAGGCAAGGTTCATAATTTTTTTATTTTGACAACAAACAGCACACGACTTTATGCAAGGAAGCGTCAAAAGTTTTTCTTTTTCAAGACACGGCTTTTTGGCAAAAAGCACTAAAAATTCCTGCCTCTTTTTTTTCTAAAATTTTTCATGCACAAAACCCCCAACATACACACACGCGATCAAAAAGAAAGAAACAAGCGGCGGCCGCTCACCGAAGGGAACCATGCACTACCAGAAATTTTACATGTAGCGGGTATATACAGATTATTTAAAATTTTATTACAACCTCACGGCTGTCCATCAACCACACACACGCAGAAAAATGGATCAGCCAACCTAGGTGGTGGATCTGTTTTACAGATCTGAATCTTAATTTTGATTAACAAAAAACCTTCTATTATCTTACTAATGTTTTAGGATCAATGTGCAGTCTCCCAGAGCAGCGTAAAAGATGTCCAAGCTGCTAAAGGACAAACCAGTTTGATTGGAGAAAATCAGATCAGGGATTTTGGTCTAGTTGGATGCTTAAGAGAGATGGGTTTATTGTGGAAGATGAAGATGAAGATGGAGATGAGGAAGAATCTGAAAGCAGGAGTCTGTGATCGTGAATCCCGTAGAAGAAGAAGAAATCCAAGAGCAGGGTGTACTCGATCAGTCTCCATAGGACCAAGTTGATACAGAGGTAGCAGCAGATGGATGCGAGCTGGATAGGCCTACTGTAGCAGATCAGATTAGAAGAGAGCTGCAAGCTGTTGAGAAGATGTCTAAGCTGGAACAGTGAGGGGACGCCCAAGCTGGTGCAGCACAGGAAATCCAAGCTGAAACAGTGAGGGGACGCCCAAGCTGGTACAGTAAAGGAAAATCAGCTCAGATCAGCGACAAGTGTGGAATAGAGTTCAGATTACAGATTGCAGTAGAGGACACCCAAGCTGGTTCACCAGCTTGGAACAACAGCAGGCTCAGCTCAGAAGCATAGCAGACCAGTGAATGTTAAATCAGAACAGATGAACCAAAGAAGAAGGGATATAATCACTGGTGTAAGATTTGTCAAGTGGGTACTCTATATAGCAAATTCATGGACATTCATGTCCAAAGAAGAAACCATATCAGGGATCAGCTAGGAGATACCAGCTCGGACAGAAACAGATTAGATCATTCAAGAGCAGCTTAGAACATACAAGAGCAGAATATTCAAGAGCAGATGTATACAAGAGCAGTTGTGAACAAGAGCTGAACAGATGAAGAAGCAACCAGCTCAAACAGACCAACTCAGACAAGAAAAGCAGTTTGAACACAAGTTTGTGGAGATTACATTGGATTAGTTCAAACTGATTTGATTCGTCCCGTCTACATCAGGTACAAGATGCACATGCTCGATTTCAGCAAAGGATACAGTGCATTAAAGGCAGAGAGCTAGAAGTCAACAAAGCCTGCAAATCATTTAATGATAAAGGACACAAGGTACAAATTTGTCAGAAGCCTTTACAACCGCAACATCTTTGTGTCCAACGGATAGAATTGTACAAGAGGCTATATCCAGAGCAGAAGCCAGTAGCAGCGAATAAGTGAGAAGAGAAGTGTGCATGAGGGGAAAAAGAATACAAGTGCAGAAAGGCACAAAACAGAAAACAGAGAGCAGTCGCAAGTTTGCACACTCAGGTGGCAGCTGGTATGCAAGATGATCGTGTGCCCAGGTGTGAGCTGGTACATTGGCCATGAGTTTCAACGAGTTATTCAAGTCCACCGCACAACCCTGGGAAGACATCGAGAAACCAGCTTAGAGAGAAGCACTTCACAATGTGTGAGAATACATTTAAGAGTGATCTTACACTGTATAATTCTCACATACGATTCACTCACATATATGAGAGAGAGCTGATTAGATTAGCTGGGTGAATCAAATCACAAACCAACTCCCTATCATTATTTGAACAGAGACATAAAAAAAGTTCCATTATAGCCTTTCTCACTGAGACATTAGAGAAGTGTTGGTTAGTTAGACACACAGCCTGCGAGCTGGTGTGCATTTGTGGCTAAGAGTTCTCGCAGCTTATGGGCTGTTGGATCGGGTCTATACACGAGGTGTAAGATCAAATCTTCTAGTGGATCCTTCATATGTGGAAGAAGGGGATACGTAGGATAATTCAGCTCCGAACTTCTATAAGTAAATTTCAGCGTATTTCTTTACATCTTATTGCATCTAGCATTCTGCATCTGCATACATGTGTTTAAACCGTATATTTAGCTTTCGATTTTCAGAGGGTAGTTCGGGTGTTTTCCACATGATTTTATATCTTACCTCATCTACTTCTCGATGCACAAACCTTTCAAGAACATGAGCTATTGCAGCTCAATATTTAAGCGAGAAGATCGCAAGCGATCTGGACGAGCTCGCAGAGCTGCTGGTCCAACTCAGGCGCGATCTGGTTTTCACTTTTTTACGTGCTGTTTTTCAAATAAATAATTTTTTTAAATACACGTATTCTAGTGTTGAGTATTTTTTTATCCATCAATTGGTATTAGAGCAATCTGATACCACCCCTTTTCGGACCATCACTATGCGATGGAAGGGAACAATATGGGTGCATTATTATGCAAGAAAAATGCCAATCTCCACACAACAGGTTGAAAACATGTATCATAGCCGTTATCTCCACTCATGATCAAACATTCTCAGTCATATGCAATAAATTCAAAATACTATGACTTCATTGGTACATCAATGTAACGAATTTTACTTTCCTCAAACAAAGACGATCGAAAGGCGATTTCTGGTAAGAACAACACCATGAGCGAAACTCAAATTTTTTTTTATCCAATCCAATCTAGGCTGTCGGTTATCCTCTTTTTTTTTTGTGTTTGGGTTTAATGTGTAGGGTTTGGGGAGATAATGCTCTATTAAAAAAATTATGCTTTAAAAGTGCTACCCATAAATTGGGTTTAAAATGTTAAACAACTTTTAAAAAAATTATAGCTTTTAAAAGTGCTAATTAAAATTTTAAAAGTATTATAAATTTAACTAAATTTTGGAAAGCACTCTTTAATTAGCCGAAAAAAGAAATAAAATAACTCGGCTTAAATTTGTCATAAAATTTTATAAAATATCATTAAAATATTTTTTTGCCTCTCAAAAATTCTATTTAAATACATTTTCATAGTAGCTGTTACCGTGTTAAGACGTCGTTCTCCGGAATCTCCCCACGAACCAAAATCCTGAATTCTAATTATAGGAATGTCAACATCAAGAATTTAATAAAAGTATAAGGGCGACATAAAAAACAATTTTATCTACCAATTAATTATTTTTTCGGTCTATGTGGCTAACTCGAATTTCTGGACGTCATTGTGACTATACTTACAGCTTTGAGATATGCATGGATATATCTTTATTGCGTGCTTATTCTTTGATTACATTGGGCCTGATAGATATGATCTGTGCTATTGCAATATATCTATGCTGGTGCGATCTGATCTATTCTGCTGCGATCTGATCTGAGTTGCTGACTGATCTGCTGAGCTGATATGTACTGTTGAGCCGACCTGTTCTGTGCTGATCTGCTGAGCTGATCCAGTTCAGTTGTACGAAGTTGTGCACACTTGATTAAACATGTTAGCAGTATTACAACAAATTTATATCATTAAATCAAGATTGATCTATTACCAGATCTAACAACGTAATGGATCGTGGTAAGGGGTGCCGTGAGCTTTCACACGGCTTAGGCACCGATTCTTAGATCAAAACACAGTATTACGTGCATAAAAAAATATCTGAAAAATCAGCACGCAACCGGATCGTGACTAAGCTGGTTCAGCACAGCGCTAAACCAGCTCAGAGAAAGATGCGGTTATGTTTAAAACCGAGCTACAATAGCTCATGTTCTTGAAAGGTTTGTGCACCGAGGAGTAGATCAGGTAAGATATAAATCATGCGAAAACAACCCGAACTACCCTCTGAAAACTGAAAGCTAAAGATACGGTTTAAATACATGTATGCAGATGTAGAATGCTAAATGCAGTAAACTGAAAATAAATACGCTGCAATTTGTTTATGGAAGTTCGGCATCTCCTACGTCTCCCCTTCATCCACACAAGATGGATACACTAGAAGATTTGATCTTACACCTCGTGTACAGAGCCGATCCGAAACCCCTCAAGCTGCAAGAACTCCTAGCCGTGTTTGTGAGGATTGAGAATTTAGATTAGTGATTAATTGATTTGATTTGGGAATTAATCACGTAGATTTTGAAGTCCCTGCTGATTTTGAGCGTTGCGTTAATTTTTGGGAAATTCAATCGTAGTGATTTTTGGTGCAAAGCTGTTAACAGCACGCTACTGTAGCGGAGTCAACGCAGGTCAACCTTACTGTAGCTCGCTGCTGGTGAAGTTCGGCATCTCCTACGTCTCCCCTTCATCCACACAAGATGGATACACTAGAAGATTTGATCTTACACCTCGTGTACAGAGCCGATCCGAAACCCTCAAGCTGCAAGAACTCCTAGTCACAAATGCACACCAGCTCGCAGGCCGTGTTTCTAACTAACCAACACTTCTTTAACGTCTCAGTGAGAAAGACTACAACAGGAACATGTTTAACGTCTCTGTTCGAAGACTGATAGGAAATTGGTTTTGTTTGTGGTTTTAATTCACTTAGCTAATCTAATCAGATCTCTCTCAAATATGTGAGTGAATCGTGTGTGAGAATTATACAGTGTAAGTTCACTCTCAAATGTATTCTCACACACTGGGAAGTGCTTCTCTCTAAGCTGGTATCTCGATATCTTTCCAGGGTTGTGCAGTCGACTATAATAACTCATTGAAGTTAACGGCGTGTACCTAAGCTCCCACCTGGGTATCAGCTGCCACATGAGTGTGCAAGCTTGAGACTAAGCACTGCTCTCTGTTTTGTACCTTTCTGCACTTGTGTTCTATTTCACTCATCCCAATTTCCGACTCTCATGCATGCTCACTGCTGCTAACTTCTGCTCTTGATATAGCCTCTTGTGTATTTCTATCCGTTGGACACAAAGTGTAGCCGTTGAAAAGGCTTCTGTAAAGTTTTGACATAGTTGTACCTTGTGTCCTTTTTCATTAAATACGTTGCAAGCTTTGTTGACTTTAAGCTCTTTGCTCTTGCAACTATTGCTGACTTTGAGCATGTGCATCTTGTACCTGATGTAGACAGGACGAAGCAAATCAGTTTGAACTAATCCAAAGCAATCTCCACATACACTTGTGTTCAAACTGCTTTGCTCGTCTGAGCTGGTCTGTCTGAGCTAGTTGCTTCTTCCTTTGTTCTGCTCTTGTTCACAACTGGTCTTCTATACATCTGCTCTTGAATATTCTGATCTTGTCTGTTCTGAGCTGCTCTTGAATGCTCTAATCCGTTTATTCTCTTGAGCTCCTTCTGAACTAAACTGATTCTGTTCGAGCTGGTCTCTCCTAGCTGATCCCTGATATGGTTTCTTCTTTGTTCATGACTGTTCATGACTTTTCTAGATAGAGTCCCCACTTGACAAATCTTGCACCAGTGATTATATCCCTTCTTCTTTGGATCATCTAATCACATCTATTCTTCATCTGTTCTGATTCAGCTTTCACTGGACTGCTATACTTCTGAGCTGAATTGAACCTGCTATTGTTCCAGGCTGGTGAACCAGCTTAGATGTCCTCTGCTAGACCAGCTTGGGCGTCCCCTCACTGTTCCAGCTTAGGTATCAGCTCTCGTCTGCAGTTTTCATCCTTTTCGATGCTCGGCTGCTACAATACTCTTATTCTTATCTGATCCAGCTCGCGACTATGGAGACTGATCGAGTACACCCTACTCTTGAATTTCTTCTTCTTCTACGGGGTTCGCCTTGAGAACTTCTCCGAGATATCATGTCAGGCCTCGTGCTCACAATAGATAAACACATGCGGAAGCTATCAAAAAGTGGGTAAAATTTTCGCTTTTAGGCCCGACGGTTTTAAACATATAATTTAAAATACAACGATACTTAAAATAAGTTTCCCAATTCATAAAACAACCAACAATAAAGCATACATAATTCA
>KV010069.1:0-25559 GCA_001598015.1 Dorcoceras hygrometricum
AATCATTTGCTTCCCATTTTAAAACTTTACTGAGTATCGAATTCGACTTTGGAAACATATCGTTGAAAAGAAACTGGTGAAAAGAAAACCAGTCACAAGAGAACACTAACACATATAAAACCAGACGCAACTGCTGAAATTTTGACAATAAAATGCATCTGCTGATGAACAGTGAACTGCTGGAAATTTACTAGGAAATGCGTCTGCTGAATTTTGGAAGACAACGCAACTGCTGAATTCTAACAAAGGAATGCAGCTGCTGAATTAGTTCAATAGGAATGCACCTGCTGGTGTTAACAAAGAAATACACCTGCTGGTTTTAGCAAAAGAAATGCACCTGCTGGTGTTAACAAAGAAATACACCTGCTGGTTTTAGCAAAAGAAATGCACCTGCTGGTTTTCAAAAGAAATGCACCTGCTGATGAACAGTGCACCAACTGGAATTTACGAAAGAAATACAACGACTGAAATATTTCAATAGGAATACACCTGCTGATGTACAGTGCATCTGCTGATTTTCTGAAAACAACGCAACTACTGAATTCTAACAAAGGAAATGCACCAGCTGGTTTTACGATAACAATGCAGCTACTGATTTTCAACAAAGAAGTGCAACTGCTGATTTTAACAAGGAAAGATGCACCTGCTGATGAACAGTGCATCTGCTGATTTTACGATAACACTTGTAATATCGAAACAATGATCACGCTACCAGCCGTCGCCTATTAAACCAGACTTTATACTGATTCAACTAGCAACTACCGATTACACAATCATCAAATCACGATATTACAGCAAAAGGAAGAACATTCGTAAACATTATAACAATGCAGCTGCTGAATCTTAACAAGGAGATGCAGCTGCTGGAACATAACTCGACATTTGTAAAATCAAAACAACAACTATGCCATCCGCCGTTGCCTATCAAACCATACTTTATAATGATTCAACTAGCAACTACCGATTACACAGTTATCAAATCTTGATATTACGACAAAAGGAAGAACATTATAACAATGCAGCTGCTGAATCTTAACAAGGAGATGCAGCTGCTGGAACATAACTCGAAATTTGTAACATCAAAACAACAACTATGCCATCATCCGTTGCCTATCAAACCATACTTTATAATGATTCAACTAGCAACTACCGATTACACAATCATCAAATCCCGACATTACAGCAAAAGGAAGAACATTCGTAAACATTATAACAATGCAGCTGCTGAATCTTAACAAGGAGATGCAGCTGCTGGAACATAACTCGAAATTTGTAACATCAAAAAAACAACTATGCCATCAGCCGTTGCCTATCAAACCATACTTTATAATGATTCAACTAGCAACTAACGATTACACCATTATCAAATATTGATATTACAACTCTTAAACTGAAGAACATTCATAAACTTTCTTGAACAATCGAATCCTCAGTTCTTTGAAACATTCATAACTTTCTAGAAAACATTTTGGAAGCATCAATATCATTTCAAAACATCATTTTGAACCCATCTTTCCTTTCCTTTTTCATGTTTAAAACATGAACTTCGAAACTTACAATAACATATAGGCAAGAAGACTCAGAAACATGAATATATGCTCTAAATGGTGAGTCAAGAAACAGCTTTTAATCCATTTTAATTAAACTAGCTCGTGCATCACCCTTGGAATCATCCGCTGGAACCTGCTACGTCACACTATTTTCTGAAATCAATTAATTTCAACAATGCATAACATATTTTAGAAATGCCATTTTAAATAAACAATATGCATATCGTGGTCCTAAGGATTTTTGGGGCGTTACACGGGGCATCCCCCGGTTCAATACATAATAAAATAGACTGGGACTCAAGGGAACGGGGATCGACCAACTGAACCTCCACTCTGTCCAGCTTGATTACCTGATGATCCTGCAAATGGGCAACACAGACCCAAGACACAAAAGCAGGAAAACAAAATACGAGGTCAAGACTCAGTACGAAGAGCTAATCAAAACAGCTAAACATGCAACATGCTATAAATCAATGCTATGAATGCATGAGGGCTATCAAGGAATCGGATAGCGAGACCAGTAAGTCAACTGGCAATCAAATCTGTCGAGCCTCTATACCACGCACAGCAAGTCAGCCGGTGGAAATCATCGGTCCGTGATATTCAGGGCCCGTCAGCCCTTCACAGCTCGGTATTAGACGCTCGAATCCGACAGTCACCACTTCGATGATAGCGTTGGACTATTCCGGCACGACAACTCAGTCGGCCAGTCGCAACGTGGCTCTCAATCAGGTCAATCAACCAATCTGTCAGGCTCAATATGTATGCATGTATGCCAATTCAATATCAATGCCCAATGCATACAAAATCAATACGTAAAACAGAATGTACTCAATCAAACCAACAAACTGTTCCACGTAGAATCACATAATCATGCCAACAGATTTCACAGCAAGGATTATAGCCATGTTCACGCATCAAGCTATTAAGGGCTGCTCAATTCGTACCTCAACTGCTTCAATATACCTTAACAGCTTTCACAACACCACGGCCAGCTACCAAATAAAACCTACTGCACTTGAAGCTCCACGGAAAAACTCAACCAAAATCCTGGGAGCTGAAATCTGTTTCAAGGCCTCGTGAATTAGCTTAACATAAGCAAAAATCTAAGCCTGAACACTCTAATACCTACGGCCAGGACTCAACACAAGTTCTACCTAGCTACGCAGGTATTACCAACAAGAGTAAGACTCAAAAAAACGAGGAATGCTCACCCACAAGCTCAAAAGAGCTGAAGACAGAATCTGCTCAACGGAACAAGCAATTCACGAACACGCAGAAACTTCACGCTTCCACTCCAGCGTTAATTCAGGGTCTCAAATGGGTAGCAAACGAAAGAGCTAAGCTAGGGGAGTCCAGCGCCACCAAGATCGTCAAAAACAGAGGCTGGAAACGACGGGAATCGGCGGTGGAAAGTTACGGTGTACAGTAGCTAATCGAGGGTTTCGAACAGAAGGATAAGAAATGTCGGGTTGAGAAATATTCTAAGTGTAATTCAACACTTCTATTTACTCCTCAATTCAAGCGCTACTGTCTAAGTCTAACACCGAAAAAAACAGATCCCTGCAACGATAAATAGCGTCAACAAATCTCTCAAACAACGCTAATAACCACCAGATCCCAGCGTTAACAACAAACGCTCGCGCACAAGCCAAAATGACAGCGCATCGGTAAAACAGATCTCAGCGCTCAACACAACAGATCTCAGCGCTACCACTAAAACAGATCTCTACGCCTTAGCAAAGCAAAATGCTAAAACAACGACGTAGCCAATAATCCAAACGACGTCGCACAGCGAAACAGATCTCTCTTCTAATCGCAATGCTAGCGCTCGAAACAGATCTCTCAACTAAACGCGCAACACCAGACGTCAACTCTACATGTTGACCAACACGTGGCACCCTCTCATGCAACGCGCTACGCTACCAGATCTCTACACGCGAACAATCACCCGTGTTCAATATAACGAACCCAGATCTCTCAATCCAGCGATCACCCGCTACAGTTCCGTTGACCAGCGTTGACATCTGAAAATGCGAAACAAAAGCGATGCACTCTCAACTAACCAGATCTCACCAAAACGATAGCGTTTTACCTACTTCTCGCGGCAAAACACGCTAACACTCAGGGAACCAGATTTCTATCAAAATATAACAAATTCGATCCCAATTCTCAACCAGATTTAACCCGATAAACCCGAACTAAAATCTGGACAAATCCAACAAGAGATCTGAATTTTCTCAAATCAGATTTCACCAAAAATCAAAAATCTAAAATTCGAAAATCTTAATTCTCGTGACTAATCTAACCCAGAAATCTGATTAATCACAAATCTTGAAATCTGATTCCTCACAGTTTTTGTGAGACCTTCCGGCAGGAGTATGTTCCCGAGTCTTATGTGAACGCCCGGGAGCGGGAGTTCGATCATCTGGAGCAAGGTTCCATGACTGCTCGAGAGTATGCTAGGAAGTTTTCTTCTCTGTTGGCGTACGTTCCCCATGTCTATGGCCGGGAGAGGGCCAAGCGGGCTAGATTTCTGGAGGGCATGAACGAAGAGTTGTATCAGATGGTGCTGACAAGCAAACCCAAGAGCTATGCTGAAGCAGTTGACACTGCTATTGATATCGAGGAGGGTTTGTAGAGTCGTCGTGTTCGCAGACAGCAGGTTGCACAGGGTGGTCGCCCTGCTATTCAGGGAGTGCAGTCTTCCCAGTCCTCCCAGTCAGCCCATCAGCCCCAGAAGCAGCAGCAGCAGCATCAGCAGCAGGTGGCTCAGCAATCTGGCCATCAGATGTTTCGACCCCGCGGTCAGAATTCAAGAAGAAGTCGAGTTCTGGCTCTTCTGGTTCAGGCACCTCGAGTAGCAATGGTTCTCGGGCTGAGTTTTGTGGTTTTTGCGATGGAAAGCATCCGTCCACGCAGTGTGTTGGTGTGCAGGGCTCCTGCAACCTTTGTGGTCAGTACGGGCATTTTGCTAGAGTGTGTCCGTCAGCTGAATCACAGCAGACCGCGGCCCAGCCTCAGGGTCGAGGAGGTCAGTCTAGGGGTCGTTCCCCTCAGTTTCAGCAGCCCAGATTAGGTGAGACTCAGTTTAGGCCGTTTCAGCAGCCTGGTCCGTCGCGGTTCGGACAGTCGTCTCAGCCTTTCTTCTCTGGACCCCAGCATGCTCAGGTTAATGCCATCACTAGGGAGCAGGCCAAGGAGACATCGAGTCGGGTGATCGTAGGTACATGCCTTGTTTTTGATTTTCCTGCGCGTGTGTTGTTTGACACCGGTGCATCGCATTCGTTTATTTCTGATTCGTTTGTTGTTGAGCATGGTTTGTGTACCATTTCTTTGCACGATGCCGTTTCTGTTTCTACCCCTGGTGGTGTGAGCCTGTTCTCCCAGGAGGTTTTGTTGGATGGTTTGTTGCGGTTTAATGAGCATGTCCTGTTAGCGAACTTGACGATGCCGTTTCTGTTTCTACCCCTGGTGGTGTGAGCCTGTTCTCCCAGGAGGTTTTGTTGGATGGTTTGTTGCGGTTTAATGAGCATGTCCTGTTAGCGAACTTGATCTGATTGATTTTGTGGGATTTTGATTGCATAGTTGGGATGGATGTGTTGTCCAACTATAGGGCCTCTATGGACTATTTACATGGGATTGTGCGCTTTAGGCCTATGTCTGGCGAGAAGTGGGACTTCTACGGCCAGGATTCTCGATCGAAGATCCCGTTGGTTTCAGCGATGGAGATGTTCAGCTTGTTGTCCTTGGGGAATGCTGGTTTCTTGATTTACGCTTTGGATGCGTCTTCTTCTTCCCGTGTACAGCTTAGTGACGTTCCCGTGGTGCGACACTTCCCGGATGTGTTTCCGGAGGAGATTCCTGGTTTCCCTCCGAGGCGGGGGATTGACTTCAGCATAGAGTTGGTGCCTGGCACAGCTCCGATTACACGTGCTCCTTATCGTCTGGCGCCTGCGAAGTTGAGAGAACTCAAGGTGCAGTTAGATGATTTGCTGGAGAAAGGTTTTATCCGTCCTAGTATGTCACCGTGGGGAGTGCCCATTTTATTTGTGAAGAAGAAGGATGGCTCAATGCGGATGTGCATTGATTTTTGCCAGCTGAATAAAGACACAGTCAAGAACAAGTACCCGTTACCAAGAATCGATGATCTGTTTGATCAGTTGCAAGGTTTTGCGGTGTATTCCAAGATTGATCTTCGTTTAGGGTACCATCAGCTGAGAGTGAGACAACAAGATGATGATCTGTTTGATCAGTTGCAAGGTTTTGCGGTGTATTCCAAGATTGATCTTCGTTTAGGGTACCATCAGCTGAGAGTGAGACAACAAGATGTTGCGAAGACTGCTTTTCGTACGAGGTACGGGCATTTTGAGTTTCTGGTGATGCCGTTTGGATTGACTAATGCCCCTACAGTCTTTATGGATTTGATGAACCGAGTTTTTCGTAAGTTTATTGATCAGTTTGTGATCGTGTTCATCGACGACATCTTATTTTATTCGAAGACTCCTTTGGAGCACAAGGAGCATTTGCGTATTGTCCTTCAGACGCTGAGAGACCAACAGTTGTATGCAAAGTTTTCCAAGTGCGAGTTTTTGTTGGATCGCGTCGTATTCTTGGGACATGTGATTTCAGCCGAGGGGATTTTGGTAGATCCTAGTACGGTTGATGCCGTTCTGAACTGGGAGCGTCCCAGGAATGTTTTCGAGATTCGCAGTTTCTTGGGTCTGGCTGGCTATTACAGTCGTTTCATTGAGGGATTCTCTAGTATAGCAAAGCCGATGACTCAGTTGACTCAGAAGGACAAGAGGTTTTTTTGGACCGAGCAGTGCGAGAATGCTTTTCAAATGCTCAAGGAAAAGTAGACTACTGCGCCTGTGTTGGCTCTGCCGTCCGGTTCAGGTGGTTTCGTTGTTTTTACTGACGCTTCGCTCAATGGATTGGGTTGTGCGTTGATGCAGAATGGTCGAGTCATTGCGTATGCCTTGTGGCAGTTGAAACCGCACGAGACTCGTTATCCAGTCCATGATTTGGAGTTAGCGGCAGTGGTCTTTGCGTTGAAGATCTGGCGTCACTACCTGTATGGCGAGCAGTTTGTGGTGTACTCCGACCACAAGAGTTTGCAGTATCTGTTTTCGCATCCTGACTTGAACATGAGACAACGTCGTTGGATGGAGCTGCTAAAGGACTTTGATTGCGAGATTAAGTACCAGCCTGGAAAGTCGAACGTAGTGGCCGATGCTTTGAGCAGGAAGGCTAGTGAGATGCTTGTGTCGTTGTACATCTCTAAGGATCAATAGCATCTTAACACTATGGGTTGGAGATTCTACCCGGCTGAGGATTGCGTTGTGATTTCATCGTTTCAAGTGGAGCCACGGATTGTTTCGAGTATTCGAGCAGCTCAGAGGACTGATCCGTCTATCCACGAGTTGAAGTTAAAGGTCAGGGCTGGCGAACTTGAAGATTATTCTGTCTCTTCAGATGGTTGTTTGCGTTTCCGGGGCAGGCTGGTTGTGCCCAATTTGATTGATTTGAAGGAGGAGATCTTTCGGGAAGCGCATTGCAGCAGACATAGTGTTCATCCTGGTGCACGGAAGATGTACCATGCTTTGAAGCCGCACTTTTGGTGGGCTGGCCTAAAGAGCGACGTTGCTGGTTTCGTTGCTCGTTGTTTGAATTGTCAGATGGTTAAGGCCGAAAGGATGATACCTGGTGGTTTGTTGCAGAGTTTGGAAGTGCCCCAATGGAATTGGGAGCACATATCTACGGATTTCGTGACGCATCTGCCTCGTTCCAGCAGAGGATGCGATGCTATTTGGGTGGTTATAGACCGACTATCGAAGTCTGCACATTTTATTCCCTATGGGATGACCTTCTCGTTGAAGAATATGGCGAAGCTGTACGTTGATTTTGTTGTTAGATTGCACGGTGTGCCTGTTTCGATCGTTTCCGACCGAGATCCGAGGTTTACTTCCAGGTTTTGGAAGAGTTTGCAAACAGCTTTGGGTACCAGATTGGCGATGAGCACCGCGTATCACCCTCAGACAGATGGCCAATCTGAGCGCACTATCCAGACGTTGGAGGATGTTGCAAGCTGTTGTGTTGGATTTCGGAGGTAGCTGGCAAGACGCGTTGTCTTTGGTTGAGTTTTTGTATAATAACAGCTATCAGGTGACGATTGGCATGACGCCATTTGAGGCGTTGTATGGTAGAAAGTGCAGATCGCCAATATGTTGGGAAGAAGTGGGGGAGAAGCAGCTATCTAACCCTGACTTTGTGCAGCAAATGAAAGATCATGTGGATCTTATTAGACAGCGGATGAAAGATGCCCAGGATCGCCAAGCCAGTTATGCGAAAGAGGCGTCGACCTCTTGAGTTTCAGGTTGGTGATCGTGTATTTCTCAAGGTTTCTCCGTTTCGCAATGTTATGCGCTTTGGACACAAGGGAAAGTTAGCCCCTCGTTACGTCGGACCGTATGAGATTGTTGAGAGGATTGGCCCTTTAGCGTATCGGCTGTTGTTTTCGCCAGAGTTGTCTTCTCTACATGATGTCTTTCATGTTTCCATGTTGAGGAAGTATGAGCCAGATCCGTCTCATGTTCTTGGAACTGACGAGGTTGAGCTAGATCAGTCGTTGAGCTATCAATAATATCCCTTTTGCAGATCCTAGGCAGAAAAGAGAAACAGTTGAGGAATAAGACCATTCCGTTGGTAATGGTACAATGGAGCAAACATGGACGGGAAGAAGCTACTTGGGAGCTGGAAGAAAAGATTCAGCGCGAATGGCCGCATCTGTTTGAGTAGCTGTTGAGCTAATTTCCAGTATTTTGTAGCTTTTGATTGAATTTCTTCCCTAGTTGTTGTTGATTGTTTGCTCAGTTATTTTGAACTCTTGGTTTGTGTTAAGCAAAGTTCTGTTTTGGCTTGTTGTTGTTGAGTTGTATTTCCATATTGTTGTTGTAATTTCGGGGACGAAATCCTTTTTAGTGGGGGTAGAAATTTGAGACCTGATTTTGATGTAAGATTAATTGTTTGGATTAATCGGTTTTAGCAATTCTCGAAGTTTTGTGATTTTGGATTTTTGAGGTTAAAAGCTGGTCGTGGTAAAATCCAGTCGTAGCGTGAGAGTTCTGTTTTGGCTTGTTGTTGTTGAGTTGTATTTCCATATTGTTGTTGTAATTTCGGGGACGAAATCCTTTTTAGTGGGGGAGAAATTTGAGACCTGATTTTGATGTAAGATTAATTGTTTGGATTAATCGGTTTTAGCAATTCTCGAAGTTTTGTGATTTTGGATTTTTGAGGTAAAAGCTGGTCGGTGGTAAAATCCAGTCGTAGCGTGTTTTGGTAGCGCGAGATTCCTAAACGCCGTCGTTTTAGTGAAATATGGATGTGTTATGTTAAGTGAAAGCTGGTAGAGTGTTTGTATGCAGCTGCTGCTTTATTTTGCTTGTTGAAGGCAAACGACAGCGTTTCGATAAGTTGGCGCGACGTCGTTTGGATGTTGCGACTGGTACCAGTTTGCTCAGTTATTTTGAACTCTTGGTTTGTGTTAAGCAAAGTTCTGTTTTGGCTTGTTGTTGTTGAGTTGTATTTCCATATTGTTGTTGTAATTTCGGGGACGAAATCCTTTTTAGTGGGGGAGAAATTTGAGACCTGATTTTGATGTAAGATTAATTGTTTGGATTAATCGGTTTTAGCAATTCTCGAAGTTTTGTGATTTTGGATTTTTGAGGTAAAAGCTGGTCGGTGGTAAAATCCAGTCGTAGCGTGTTTTGGTAGCGCGAGATTCCTAAACGCCGTCGTTTTAGTGAAATATGGATGTGTTATGTTAAGTGAAAGCTGGTAGAGTGTTTGTATGCAGCTGCTGCTTTATTTTGCTTGTTGAAGGCAAACGACAGCGTTTCGATAAGTTGGCGCGACGTCGTTTGGATGTTGCGACTGGTACCAGCTGCGAGGATTTGTTCGCGTGTGTGTCGACTGGTTGTACAGCTGGGAGTAGATGTCAACGCGGGTCAACGTTCCTGTAGCTTGCGTCTGGTTGTCCAGCTGCTGGTGCGCGAGAGTTAGCGTCTGGATGACGTAAGATGTGCGACGCCGTTTTATTAAGTTGGAACGCAGCGGTTTGATGCAACGACTGGTACCAGCTTTTGGGTGTTAGGCAATCCAGCTTTTGGATTTGAGAACCAGTCGTTGGCTGATGGTCCCAGATCCAGTCATTGGGTTGTCCAGCTTTTGGGTTTGAGGACCAGTCGCAAGTAGCGAGTGACATGTCACCTTGCGACGTCGTTTTGAGTTGTTGGGATTTATTAGTTATGGGATTCAGCAGCTGTTGGTTGTTGCGACTGCATGTTTTTGTCGGTGGACTTCTTAACCAGTTTTCACGTGTTTATTTATTGGAAGACTTGGTCTTCGATTTGAGATATCAGATCCCATACTTAGTAAAATTCTCCCAATTGTCGACCTTTGTTTCTCGAACCCTAGTACTGTTCACCGTTGATTTTATCCGGTGATTCCCGTTGTTTCCAACTGTTGTTTTGGGCGTTTGAGGGAGCGTCGGACTCCTCTCGAGAAGCTCTTCCTTTCTATACCATTATTGGAGGCTGTTGTTGGCTAGAGCGAGATCGCGAAGTTGCTGTCTTCGGCCGTGTGTTGCGTCGTTGAGGTAGAACTTCGAATTGTTGTTGAGATCTTAGTATTAGCCTTTGTTTAAGCTTCCTGTTAGTGGTATTGTTGGAATCAGTAGCTGGTTGAGTGTGTGTAACTCCCAGAGTGCTTTCTGTGTATTAGCGTCCCTTGAGAATATTGCCCTGTGTGTTTCGACAGGTTGGAATTCAGATTTCTCAAGGAATAAAACCGATTGAACAGTGAACAGTAATATAAATGTAATGCACGTAAGTAAAAGAGAGTCGAGAATTTGTTTCTGGAAGTTCGGATATCAATATCCTACGTCTCCCCTTCTTCCGCCTCGGAAGGATTCCACTAGAAGACTTTGATGGTTACAGGCAATCTGCAAACACCCACCCACACAAGCAGCACCTGTATGGACTCCTAGCAACGCACTACTGCAACAGACGTCTCTGCTGCAATATAATCACCTACGCAGATACACTGCGAAAACCAGTTGACTTGGCTATTCGAATTGCTACACACAGCAACTCGTTATAGACTCAACTATGGATATACAATGAGTTTAATACAATTGAGTACTGTAATCTTCTGGTTTTGAATCAATCAAATTAGTTAACAAATGTAAACCAGAAGATATATCTCGAAGATGAAATCTGTTAAGAACAAAAGGAATGTTCTTCGAGATGTGTTACTGGGACTCGATTGTTCTTTCAATGGAGTTTGTGAGAAATCCCAGTAATTAGATGCGAGAGATAGTGTTGGTGAAGGAGCTGTTCTCTGTTTTAATTTCTTCACCTTATATACTCTGATTCAAAAATGGCCGTTAGACAAATTCCAATCTCTTCTGCGCTTGTTAAGGCTAAATTGTCTTCTTTCCATTTCCGTACAACGCTCCTCTGTCAATTGTACTATTTCCCAGAATAGTACAAATCTTGTTTCCTTGAATTGAGGCAATTAGCGCGACTTTATTTCAGCCGTTGATTCTTTCCATCTTGAGCGTTGATTCCATTTCAACAGCTTCTGTAATGTTATCTTCTTCTGCTGATTTTAACATTCGTTCTTTTGTAATTCTGGAATTTGTATAATCTTCACTGTATATCTTCTTCTCCATAGATTTGTTCCAGAAATATTTCTTCGCATTCTTCTTCGAAATAATACAGAGATGGGTTCCTGTATTTTAATGTTGTAGAGCACTGAAATCTGTTTCTCCAAATTGGTCGATGTTTCAGCAGTCATGTAATTCAAAACATCTTCTATTCAATATTTAACTGCTGAAGATAACTTTGCGCAACTGCTGAATTTTCTTTTCTTTGCGACTGCTGATTCATGTTTTCCAGCAGCTGATTTCTTTTTGCGTTCTTTCTGCTGAATGCGCTAGTTAAAACGCTATCGTTTTAACTTATTTGTACGACATCGTTTTGCTTGTAACATTAGCTGGTTAATCAATCAACTGTAGCTACCTGCTGATCTATCAGCAGGTGAATATGCGCAACTGCTGATTTATCTTGCCTACTGCTGAAATCATCTTTTGCTCAACACTGTGATATTTGTTGCTTCAGCCGCCACTTCGTAATTTCTCTTCGACGATATATCCTGCTTTTCAATTTCTTGTTTTGCTCTCGTTCATCTACTGATTTCAGCTCAAAATCGATTTCTTTCATTGCACAGCTTCTTGAAACTTCTACAGTAGACGTTTAAATCATTTCCTTTCAAAACGCTGCATTTCTTCTTTTGCACAATCGCCTTCTTCCAGACTTCACATGTAGGTTTCTTCTGTCTTGTTTAAATGCTTCAACTTACTCAATTTCTGTTAGCACTTCTTCTTCTACTTCTGCATCAGACTTTGTTAGAGAAACGCTTCACCAAATTTCTCTAATCAGATTTCCCGTTGCAGGCTTTTCTCCAGACTTCTCTGTTTCCTTATCGGGTCTTTTCATTTTCTTGCAAAGTCTGAATCAATGTTCTGTTTTTGATCCAGATCTCTGCTGAATTCAACAGCAGCCGTTCCAGTCTTCACTTTGCCTTTGATCACACCTGGTTCGTTCTTTCGTGTCTTCTTGTTGCAACCAATCAGATTTCTACTGTACAACAGATTTCACTTCTTGCTTTATGATCAGATTTCTTCTCGATTTTCTACTGTTCAACAGATCCCTACTGTTCATCACATAATACCAGATTTCATCTCCCATTCGTTTGTGATCAGACTTCATACGAGATTTCATATCAGATTTCTATAGGATCTGTTCACAATATATCTTACAGATTTCTTCCAGTTGATTCCAAAACAGACTTCATCTATTCACGTCTTCCTCAGATTCCTAACTATATAATCGATCACTTCCAGATTTCTACTGGTTGAGAAATCTTCCAGATTTCATGCTTCTTTAGTGCGTAAGACTTCTCCTTGTTTTCTTTCACGTCTAGCTTTACTGCTCTTCACATAGGTGATATAAACAGATTCTTCAGTTTCAGACTTCACCTTAATTAGTGTATCAGACTTCTCTGTTTATTGATAACATTTCTCCTGTCGTCCAGATTTCTACTGCTATAACAGATTTCACCTCTTCGCGTCTTGCTCATAAGTTGCTTCAACAAAACACAATCAGACTTCAACCTTCTTCGCTAATATTTCTTGTTTGCGTCTTCTTCTCTTCCTTAGACTTCTTTTGATTCGAACCAGATCTCTACTGTTGTCAATATACTCGTCGCCTTCTTTTAGCTCAACAGATTTCTTCTATTTAACATTTCAGACTTCACACGAAAATTTCGAACATATTTGCTTACGTAAGCAATGCTGTCCACGTAATCAAATCTGTTCGAAACTCTTCACCAGATTCCAGCGCTAAATCCGAAACGACGACGTTCTTTCTCTTTTGTGAAATCTGGTTCCAGATTTCTTCTCCTGCATTTAGCAAACCAGATTTCTGTGACGTCATCATCGCTGCTTTCTTCTTTCTGTTTATCTCACAGACCAGATTTCTTCTATTCATTCCAAAACAGATTTCTTCAAGCTTTTTCTAAACAATTCATGTTTCTTTCTGCGCAAATTTCTGCTTCGCATTACTGTTCGATCTTCATCAGATGTCTTCCTCTGTATTGATATCTCCTTCAACATATATTTCTTCTCCTGATTAGCGATTCCAGATAATCGCATCTTCTGTTTCTTTAATTATTTCTTCACAGGATTTTCTTGTTTCTTTAGACGATGCAGATTTCTCCATTAAATGCCTCTAGACTTCAACTGTGCACTTCTCTTAATTCACCAGATTTCTTCTCCTTAACATTTCAGACTTCTCTGTTTGGGCGATATAGATTTCTCCAAGCTTTGCTCTTCATGATTTCACTTCTTTAATCTTTCTCAAGTCTGAACACTTCTGTGTTTATTGATATATTCATACCTTTATAAGATTTCTCTTCTCTCTATCTTATTTATGTTCTGCATACTGCGTAGAGATGTTAGTAACACAGTAATAGGTTTTGTGTAATTCAAAACACATTCTGGATCTGTTCATACAGATCCAACACTGTGTTTTGATGCAGAGTGGTCGAGTCATTGCGTATGCCTCACGGCAGCTGAACCGCATGAGACTCGTTATCCAGTCCATGATTTGGAGCTTGCAGCGGTGGTTTTTGCGCTGAAGATCTGGTGTCATTACCTGTATGGCGAGCAATTTGTGGTGTACTCGGACCACAAAAGTTTGCTATTTGTTTTTGCAGCCCGATTTGAATATGAGACAACGTCGTTGGATGGAGCTGCTGAAGGATTTTGATTGCGAGATCAAGTATCAGCCTGGGAAGTCGAACGTAGTGGCCGATGCTTTGAGAAGGAAGGCTAGTGAGATGCTTGCTTCGTTGTATATCTCTAAAGATCAGGAGCATCTTAATACTACTGGTTGGAGATTTTGCCCGACTAAGATTATGTTGTGGTTTCTTCTTCCAAGTAGAGCCACAAATTGTTTCGACTATTCGAGCAGCTCAAAGGACTGATCCTTCCATCCACGAGTTGAAGTTAAAGGTTAGGGCTGGAGAATACTCTGTTTCTTCTGATGGTTGCTTGAGGTTTTGTGGCAGGCTGGTTGTGCCTAACCTCATTGATTTGAAGGAGGAGATCCTTTGGGAAGAGCACTGCAGTAGACATAGTGTTCATCCTGGTGCACGGAAGATGTACCATGCGTTGAAGCCGCACTTTTGGTGGGCTGGCCTGAAGAGCGATGTTGCTGGTTTTGTCGCTCGTTGTTTGAACTGTCAGATGGTTAAGGGCAAAAGGATGAGACCTGGTGGTCTGTTGCAGAGTTTGGAAGTGCCCCAATGGAATTTGGAGCACATAGCGATGGATTTTGTGACGCATCTGCCTCGTACCAGCAGAGGATGCGATGCTATTTGGATGGTTATCGACCAATTATCGAAGTCTGCACATTTTATTTGTGAGGAATCAGAATTTGGTTTGTGATTAATCGTAGTGATTTGGAATTTATCGCATGAATTTTGAAGGTTTTGCGCGTGAAATCTGATTCCCCATTGTAATTCAGACGTTACGCTATGGTTTAGACACCAGTCGTAGAGAATTTTGGTAGTCAACGCGGATCAACAGTACTGTAGCTCTCAGCTGGTGAATTTTTGAATCAGTAGAGATGACGTAAGCGTGACGCGTTGTTATCAGCTGGCAGTAGTTGCATTAGAAGGAGCGACCAGTCGATGGTTTGAGGAACCAGTCGCAAGATATCTGTCGATAGATAGCATGACGTATGCTGTGCGACGTCGTTTTGATAAGTTGAAACGCTGCGTTTTGAGAGTTGCGTCTGGTACCAGTCGCGAGAGAATTTTTGTGAGGAATGCGTTGCGGCTGGGTGACCAGCTGTTGGCAGCAATGCTTACGTCACCGTTACGATGTCGTTTAGATTAGTTGACGCATCGTCGTTTTGTGTAATTTCACGAGATCAGTCGCTGATTGGTTTTTGAAGAGATCTGTTACCAGCTTTTGGTTGCTTCACAAGAGATATCTGTTGTCAGCTGGTGAAGCTTTGCGACGTCGTTTGAGTTAGTTGGAACGGTGTCGTTTTGATGTTCTTTTGAGAATACAACGACTGGTTGTTGCGACTGATTTTGTTGAGAGCAAAAGCTGGTTACTGTTATAAGATTTCTACTATAGCATTTCTCAACGACTGAATTAGAGGAACAACAGGTGGTGGATTTAGAGATATATATATAAAGAAGTGTTGATCGACACTTAGAAATATTTAGAACCCGATATTTCTTATCTCCTTTCCCAAACCCTCGAATAGCTACTGTTCATCGTGACTTTTATTCCGTCGATTACCGCCGTTCTGCGCCGATGATTTGAGTGATTTTGGTGGCGCTGGATTCGTTGTGAGTTGCTCTTTTGATTGCTACCCATTTGAAGCCCTGAATCAATGTCGGAGAAGAAGTGCGAAGTTGCCGTGTCCTCGTACAGAGAAATTCGTTGGTTCTTCTGTTGGTTTGAGTTTCTGGGTGAGCATCTCTTGTTGTTTCTAGCTTCGGTAGACTTGTAGAACTAGAGCAAGGTTCCGACCGTAGGCTAGGATGCTTCGAAGTTTAGATTTGAACTAGATATGAGTTGATGGTTGAGTTTCCTTAACAGATTTGAGGTTCTGGACAGCTTCTGCAGTGGTTGAGGATATCAGGTGAAAGCTGGTTTGCACTGTTGGTATTGCCGTGCTTTTGCAGAGTCTGTTGAGGTAGAATTCAGTTGTTGAAGGTACGAATTGAGCAGATTTAACAGCTTTGAGCGTGGACATGGCTGTGATCGATGTTATGAACTTGCTGATCTGATTATGTGAATTTACGTGGCAGTCTGTTGAATTGTTTGAATTATATATGCTGTTTCATGTAATGAATTGTATGCATTGTGCATTGATTATTGAATTGGCATTCATGCATACATATTGAGCCTAACAGATTGATTTATGACCTGATTGAGAGCCACGTTGTGACTGGCCGACTGACTTGTTGTGCCTGAAAAGTCCAACGCTATCATCGGAGTGGTGATCGACTGACTTGTCGTGTCTGAAGACCACCGAGCTGTGATGGGCTGACGGGCCCTCAAGATCACGGACCGATGATTTCCACCGGCTGACTTGCTGTGCGTGGTATAGAGGCTCGATCGATATGATTGCCAGTCGACTTGCTGGTCTAGCTATCCGATCTTTGATAGCCCTCATGCATGCATAACATTGATTTATAGCATGTTGCATGTTTAGCTGTTTAGATAGCTCTTAGTACTGAGGCTTGACCTCGTATTTGTTTCCTGCTTTTGCGTTTTTTTGGGTCTGCGTTACCCATTTGCAGGATCTTCAGGTAACCAAGCTGGACAGAGTGGAGGTTCAGCTGGTCGATCCCCATTTCCATGAGTCCCAGTTATTTTATTTATGTATCGAACCCGGGGGATGCCCCGTGTCTTATGTATTTTTGGGGATCTGTATTTGAATTGTTAATTGTGTTACCTGTTTTAGATGAGTTTGAGTCAATTAGTATTTTGATTATGAATATTTTGAATGATGTTTTAAGTTCAGGCCCAATTATATTTCGAAAATTTTTAAGCCCGATTTTTCACTTCCGTGTTTATGTGCTTAATTGTGCTATTATCTTGAGTACTGTCTATGTGATATATCTATCTGCTGTGAGATCTTACCTCTAGACTTGTTTAGATGCCGCCGAGAAGAGGAAGAGGTAGGACGACTAGACGTACTGAGGAGGAGTCTAGGGCAGGTAGTGATGATGATGTTCATCAGGTCGAGGATGTTACTAGACAGATAGGCAGGATGGAGTTGGTCTTAGCTAGGTTTCAGCGGACGAACCCTCTGACGTTTTCTGCAGCAGAGGGTGGTGCGATGGCTGAGGCTTGGTTAGCTCAGATGGAGGAGTTGTTCGATACTTTGGAGTACGCTCCTGAGAAGAGACTGAAACTGGCGGTGTTGCAGCTGAGAGACAATGCACAGTGCTGGTGGAGAGGTACTTCCCGTATCCTTCGTGATAGTGGGGCTGTGATCACTTGGGAGAGCTTCTGCGAGGCCTTTCTATAGGAGTATACCCCGGAGTCCTTCTATAACAGCGGGGAGCGGGAGTTCAATAATCTGAGGCAGGGCAGCATGCGAGTGGCTGAGTATGTCCGACAGTTTTCTGCGGTTTTGGTCTATTTACCACACGTTGCCAACCAAGAGAGGACGAATATGAACAAGTTTTTTAAAGGCTTGAGGCCTGATTTGTACCGGATGGTTTTGTCTGGTTTGCCTGGGAGGCTCCGATTCAACCGACTACTGGACGCACCTATCAGCCTGTTCAGGATGCATCGCAATCTTTCTATTCTCCTCAGGGGTCGCAGCAGCAGCAGTCGAACCGCCAGAGATTTCGACCTCGAGGGAAACAGTTCAAGAAGAAGGCGGATTCGAGTTCCTCTGGTTCTGTGAGTTTTGGTTCTGGCAGTGGTTCTCCCAGCGGTTCTAGTGGCATGTTGTGTGGACAGTGCGGGGGAAGGCATCCGACTTCACAGTGTCGTGGAGTTCAGGGGTCCTGCCGTAACTGTGGACAGCCAGGACACTTCCTTAGAGTGTGTCCACTGTTGAGGGGTCAGTATTTGATTCCTTCGTAGCAGGGATCAGCTGGTGGTTCATCTCCGAGACCACAGTTTCCTGCCCCTACTCAGCGATCTGGATTTCAGCCTAGTGGACCATCTAGGTTTGGAGCACCTCAGAGACCTCAGTTCCAGATTCCCAAGCAGGCTCAGGCGAACGCTTTGACTAGAGAGCAGGCTGAGGAGACGCCTGGCATGGTGATTGGAGGTACATGCTTTATTTTCGATTTTCCTGCGAAAGTTTTATTTGACACTGGTGCATCACACTCCTTTATTTCTGAGATGTTTGTGTGTGAGCATGGGTTGAGTTCTTCCCCATTGTGTGATGTTGTTTACGTGTCTACCCCTGCTGGTATGAGTCTGTGGTCCCGTGGTGTTGGATTGTGTGCTTCAATTTGATGAGCACGTTTTAGTGTCCAATCTGATTATTTTGGGAATGAGAGATTTTGATTGCATCTTGGGGATGGACGTGTTGTAGCTATAAGGCTACGGTCGATTGTTTTCATGGTGTGGTGAGATTTCGCCCTGAATCGGGTGAGAAGTGGGAGTTTTACAGTGCTGATTCGCGCTCGAAGATTCCATTGGTGTCCGCCATGGAGATGTTTAGCCTGCTATCGTTGGATAATGCGGGATTTATGATTTACGCGCTGGACGTTTTCCAAGAGCAGCGATTGGAGTTGAGCGATATTCCGATTGTACGAGAGTTTCCCGACGTGTTTCTAGATGAGATTCCTGGATTTCCTTCAAGACGTGAGATTGATTTCAACATAGAGTTGGTGCCCGATACCGCCCCGATTTCTAGAGCTCCTTACCGGTTGGCGCCAGCAGAGTTGAAAGAGTTGAAGGATCAGTTGAGAGATCTCTTAGAGAAAGGCTTCATCAGACCGAGTATGTCGCCTTGGGGAGCTCCGATTCTTTTTGTGAAGAAGAAGGATGGGTCTATGAGGATGTGTGTGGACTTTCGACAGCTGAATAAAGTGACGATGAAGAACAAGTATCCTTTGCCGAGTATTGATGACTTGTTCGATCAGTTGCAGGGATCGGTCGTTTACTCGAAGATTGATTTGCGCTCTGGTTATCACCAGTTGCGGATTAGAGACGCTGACGTGGCGAAGACAGCTTTTCGGACTCGTTATGGGCATTATGAGTTTCTGGTCATGCAGTTTGGGTTGACTAATGCCCCAGCTGTTTTCATGGATTTGATGAATCGCGTCTTCAGCGAGTATAGTGATCGATTCGTGATTGTCTTCATAGATGACATCCTGGTGTATTCGAGGAGCTTGAGAGAGCATAAGGAGTATTTGAGACTGGTGTTGCAAAGATTGAGAGACTCGCAATTGTACGCCAAGTTCAGCAAGTGTGAATTTTGGCTAGATCGAATATCCTTTTGGGTCACGTGATTTTGGTGCAAGGGATTTTGGTGGATCCGAGTAAGGTCGAAGCAGTTCTTAACTGGGAGAGACCTAGGAACGTTTTAGAGATCCGCAGTTTCTTGGGATTGGCTGGCTATTACAGGCGTTTTATAGAGAAGTTTTCTTCGATAGCCAGGCCTTTGACTCCGTTGACTCAGAAGGATAAGAGATTTGTGTGGACTGATGAGTGCGAGTACAGTTTTCAGACGTTGAAGGATAAGTTGACTACTGCTCCTGTTTTAGCTCTACCGTCTGGATCCGAAGGATTTGTGGTGTGCTCCGATGCTTCTCTCAATGGTTTGGGATGCGTTTTGATGCAGAACGGGTGCGTGATTGCTTATGCTTCTCGACAGTTGAAGCCTCACGAGACGAGGTACCCTGTTCATGATTTGGAGTTGGCTGCGATAGTGTTTGCCTTGAATATTTGGCGACATTATCTGTACGGTGAAGAATTTGTGGTGTACACCGACCACAAGAGCCTGAAATATATCTTCACGCAGTCAGATTTAAATATGAGGCAACGACGATGGATGGAATTGCTCAAGTACTTTAACTGTGAGATTCAGTATCAGCCTGGGCGGATGAACTCAGTAGCAGATGCTTTGAGTAGGAAGACCCAGCCTACGATGCTTTCGTCTTTGAGTGTCTCTAAGGTCTATGAGCAGTTGAGTACTTCTGGTTGGCGTTTCCAGCCGGGTGATCAGTACTTTATGGTTTCTTCAATTCAAGTAGAACCGCAGATTGTGAGTGACATCAGGGAGGCGCAGAGGACCGATCCTTATGTTCATGAGTTGAAGATTAAAGCCCGAAGTGGTCAGTCTGATGATTTCTCTGTTTCTTCTGATGGGTGTCTGAGATTTCGAGGAAGATTGGTGGTTCCGAACTTGATCGATTTGAAAGAGGCCATTATGGGTGAAGTGCATTGTAGTCAGTACAGTGTGCATCCGGGCGAGAGAAAAATGTACCATGCCTTGAAATCTCACTATTGGTGGGAAGGCATGAAGAGCGACATTTATGGATTTGTTACTAGATGTTTGAATTACCAGCAGGTCAAGGCTGAGAGAATGAGACCTGGTGGATTGCTACAGAGTTTGGAGGTGCCCCAATGGAATTGGGAGCACATCGTCATGGATTTTGTGACTCATATACCTCGGTCGAGTAGGGGATGCAATGCGATTTGGGTGGTGATTGATAGACTTTCGAAGTCAGCTCATTTTATTCCCTATGATGTGAGGTGTTCAATGAAGAAAATGGCGAAGCTGTATATCGACCATGTGGTGAGATTGCATGGAGTTCCTATTTCGATAGTGTCCGATAGAGATCCAAGATTCACTTCCCGATTTTGGAAGAGCTTGCAAGCAGCGATGGGTTCGAGATTGGCTATGAGTACAGCCTATTACCCACAGATAGATGGCCAGTCTGAGCGGACTATTCAGACTTTGGAGGATATGCTGCGTGCAGTAGTGATGGATTTCAGTGGTGGCTGGCAGGATTATTTGTCGTTGGTTGAGTTTTCGTATAACAACAGCTACCAAGTGACTATCGGAATGGCTCCATTTGAGGCGTTGTATGGTCGTAAGTGCAGATATCCGATTTGTTGGGAAGAAGTTGGTGAGAGACAGCTTTCTACCCCTGAGTTTGTGCAGCATATGAAAGATCAGATTGATTTGATTCGGAGTAGAATGAAGGCTGCACAAGATAGATTCACTAGCTATGATAACCGAAGGCGTCGATCGTTAGAATTTGAGGTTGGCGATCGAGTATTTCTCAAAGTTTCTCCTTTCAAGAGCGTGATGCGCTTCAGATTCAAAGGCAAATTAGCTCCCAGATTCGTTGGTCCTTTTGAGATTGTCGAGCGGATTGGACAGTTGGCTTATCGATTGAGGCTGCCTGAGGATTTAGCAGCGATGCATGATTTTTTTCATGTGTCAATGTTGAGAAAATATGAGCCAGATCCGTCCCATATGTTGGGAACCGATGAAGTTGAGCTAGATTCTGCCTTGAGTTATGTTGAATATCCAGTTCAGATTTTGGATAGGAAGGAGAAGCAGCTGAGGAACAAAGTAGTTCCGTTGGTGATGGTCCAATGGAGCAAGCATGGCAAAGAAGAAGCAACTTGTGAACCGGAAGAGAAGATGCAGCGCGAGTGGTCGCATCTGTTTGAGTAGATATTGTATTAGATTTCGGTTTCTGATTTTGTTCTTCCCTAGTTGTCGTTTGTTGATTGCCCAGTTATCTTGAACTCTTGGGTTTGAATTAGATGAATTTCTGTTTCGTATTCTGATTGTTTGATTGATTTTCCCTGAGTTTGCCTTGATTTTGAGGACGAAACCTCTTAAGGTGGGGAGAATGTGAGGAATCAGAATTTGGTTTGTGATTAATCGTAGTGATTTGGAATTTATCGCATGAATTTTGAAGGTTTTGCGCGTGAAATCTGATTCCCCATTGTAATTCAGACGTTGCGCTATGATTTAGACACCAGTCGTAGCGAATTTTGGTAGTCAACGCGGGTCAACAGTACTGTAGCTCTCAGCTGGTGAATTTTTGAATTAGTAGAGATGACGTAAGCGTGACGCATTGTTATCTGCTGGCAGTAGTTACGTTAGAAGGAGCGACCAGTCGATGGTTTGAGGAACCGGTCGCAAGATATCTGTCGATAGATAGGATGACGTATGCTGTGCGACGTCGTTTTGATAAGTTGAAACGCTGCGTTTTGAGAGTTGCGTCTGGTACCAGTCGCGAGAGAATTTTTGTGAGGAATGCGTTGTGGCTGGGTGACCAGCTGTTGGCAGCAATGCTTACGTCACCATTACGATGTCGTTTAGATTAGTTGACATGTCGTCGTTTTGTGTAATTTCGCGAGATCAGTCGCTGATTCGTTTTTGAAGAGATCTGTTACCAGCTTTTGGTTGCTTCACAAGAGATATCTGTTGTCAGCTGGTGAAGCTTTGCGACGTCGTTTGAGTTAGTTGGAACGGTGTCGTTTTGATGTTCTTTTGAGAATACAACGACTGGTTTGTTGGGTCCTTGTTTTTCAGAGCAAAAGTTGGTTACTGTTATAATATATCTACTGTAGCATTTCTCAACAAAAGGAACTTAGCAGCCGCTGATTAAAACAGTTCCTTTAAAAATTTTGCGCTGCTAATACGGAGCTGCAATAGCTCAATGTTCTTGAACATCTAAAATAAACAGAGCACCGGAGACAGATCTGGTATGATTTGAAAATCATTCGGAAAATACCAGAACTGAATCCTAATATTTTAAAACCAACTCAAACAGATTTATGTTCCACATAAATCTGTTCGAGACTTACTGTGCTTGTGTGCTGAACTGTATGCGTGAGTGCTGAACGTGCAAGTGTGTTAACTGTAAACGTAAGTGCTGAATTATGCGAGTGCTGAAATCTGTGTATGCGTGCTAAAGTAAATGTGCAGGTGCTGAATGAATAACAGAAATACTATACGCAAGATTTGTTTCTGGAAGTTCGGACCTCAATGTCCTACATCTCCCCTACTTCCACCTCGGAAGGATCCACTAGAAGACTTTGATCTATACAACACGTACAGACCCAATCCCGCAACCAGCAGCTGCGAGAACTCCTAGACTTCACAAATGCACACCAGCCGCAACTGTGTGACTAACTACATGCACAAGTTTAACGTCATCGTTCTTGGACGGGAACTGTGTTGGAAAGGTTTTGATTCACTCGCTAAACAATTTAGCTCAACTCACAAAATGTGCGAGTGAATCTGTGTGTGAGAATTACAGTGTATCGCTCAACTCTCGAATGAATACATCTCACACACTAAGAAGTGCTCCTAAATGAGCTGATACGAACTCAGCAGTCGAAGTCGTTGTAAGCTCTTCTCAGAAAGGTTGTCGACTGCTTCGTTCTTACTGTTATCTTCCCTCTATTTTTGTTTCTTCGCTCTATGAACAATCGTCTTATTTTCACACTCGTCAAGCTTCTTCCTTCAAATCTTCTTCTATATAAAGCTTCTGTTTGAATATAGCCGTTAGATAAATTCCAAATCTCTTCTGCGCTTGTCAAGGCTAATTCGTCGTCTTCTTTCCATTTCCGTGCAAACATCCTCTGTATATTGTACTATTTCCCAGAATAGTACAAATCTTGTTCCTTGATTTAAGGCAATTGCACGGCTCTATTTCAGCCATTGATTCTTTTCATCTTGAGCGTTGATTCCATTACAACAGCTTCTGTAATGTTATCTGCTTCTGCTGCAACTGAATTCATCTTCTGCTGATATCCTGAAATCCCTTTTTGATGACCAGCACTTCCTTCGTCGTTTGCAATTCTGCGACTGGAACACACTTGAATGAATGCACCTGCTGGTTTATCTTCAACATGCGTGTTATTCCATCGACTGATTCCTTCTCAAGTTTAACGACTGATCTTTAGCGAAAGTCCAAAACGTTGTCGTGTCAACTTATTCAAGCGACACCGTTTTGCTATCTTTGAAAAACACTTGCTGGTTATCTTTGCAAAAACCATCCTGCTGGATCTTCTGATTATTCCATCATCGCACAACCCATCTGCTGAATCTTATCGCGAATGCAAAACGTTGTCGTATCAACTTATTCAAGCGACATCATTTTGCAATCGCCAACTTCAAATCTCATCTGCTGGTTGTTCAGTAGCTACCTGCTGATTGATGACATCACTGCTGATGTCATCTACGCTTAGCGCTCCAGCTGAACTTTCTTCATCTGCTGATTGTGATGACATCACTGCTGATGTCATCATACGCTTAGCGCTCCAGCTGAACTTTCTTCATCTGCTGATTGTGATGACATCACTGCTGATGTCATCATCGCTGATTCCCGATCTTGCGCTTCTTCTCAACTGCTGATTGTGATGACATCATTCTTGCTGCTCATTGCTTTCTCCAGAATATATGCTGACGTCATCCTTGCTGATAACAGCTCTTTTTAGCGCTCCAATGATCTTTATCGTTCCAGCTTCAACTTGCGACTCTTCTCAGATTCTGTTCTAGCTGGTCCTCTCGCACCAGCTGATCTGCTTCATCTGCTGAACATGATGTCGTCACCAATCACATCATCATTGATGGTCCACTTAGATGTTCCAGCTGGTTCCCTTTTGATGTTCCAGCTGGTTCATCTTCCTCTTCTAGCGCTTGCAGCTGGTTCATATCGTTCCAGCTGATTCACTATGCTCCAGCTGGTTCAACTTGGCCTCCGCCTGATTTCGAACACCTGACTTAACTTTGGACGTCTCCATTGTTAATCCAGCTGCCGATTACAATGAATAACCAAACCAGCTGCTGAACTTAATCTTTCAAACCATCGGCTGGACAGATTACTGCTACTGTTCATCTTCTTCTTCGTTCCTAAAATCTGCACACTCAAGTGGAATTGTTAGAAACACAATAACAGGTTTTGTGTAATTCAAAACTTAATCAGGATCTGTCAAAACAGATCCATCAATCTCTCCCTTTTTGATTTACACAAAACCTTAAATAAACGATGCATGTTCTAACAATATCTCCCTTTTTGTGGAAATCAAAAAGAGATCGAACTGCTGGTCTTCCCGATATTTAAAACAAAAACTCTCCCTACAAGTGTTACAACAAAAACAACGTAACAACAGGAGTTTTAAATTTGAAAAACAAAACCAGCTTTTGGGAAGCACCGTATGCAAGAACTATATGATTTTGAAACTGGAGCTGATGCATAACTCAAATTAACAAAGACAGCGACGCCACTCTCCCTGTCTTTTATAACATAAGCTCAAAACATTTTAAAAACAAAGATTTTGGCACCAGCTGGAATCCGCATAACAGAACATTTGAAAACTTATCAGAGCATACAAAAACAAAACCAGCTTTTGGGAAGCACCGTATGCAAGAACTATATGATTTTGAAACTGGAGCTGATGCATAACTCAAATTAACAAAGACAGCGACGCCACTCTCCCTGTCTTTTATAACATAAGCTCAAAACATTTTAAAAACAAAGATTTTGGCACCAGCTGGAATCCGCATAACAGAACATTTGGAAAATTATCAGAGCACAAAACAATGTTTCAAGTAAGCATGTACTACTGAGTTACTTAAATATGAAGAACCAGTAAACAGAGAACAGCTCAGATTTTTGGGTCCGGTCCCTGTTAAGGAACTTAGCAGCCGCTGATTAAAACAGTTCCTTTAAAAATTTTGCGCTGCTAATACGGAGCTGCAATGCAATAATGTTCTTGAACATCTAAAATAAACAGAGCACCGGAGACAGATCTGGTATGATTTAAAAAATCATGCGGAAAATACCAGAACTGAATCCTACATTTTAAAACGATTCAAACAGATTTATGTGCAACATAAATCTGTTCGA
>KV010070.1:15233-28358 GCA_001598015.1 Dorcoceras hygrometricum
AAAATTCAGCAGCAACTAATAAATCAACAACGCGCGCTAACCCTGCAAAACGACACCGTTCTAACTAATCTAAACGACGCCGTAGCAAATATCAGCAGACAACAACTCTCGCAAGCAAAACAAACCATCTGCTGATCGCGCGAAATTCTCAAAACGACGACGCCTTTGAAATTGCGCATCTGCTGAACTCTCAACGAAAAGCTCAAAACGCAGCGTTTCCACTAACTCAAACGACGCCGCTTCTCAACGCTAGTATTGCGCATCTGCTGATCAGCAGCAAGCAATACAACGCAATTACAATCAGCAGCAAACATCACGTCACGCCTAAGTCATCAAATCTATCGACAGCTCTCGCGACAAATACTCATCTGCTGATCTCTTTCACAAACGCATCTGCTGAATCTAATAGTCAACGCTCCAAATGTTGACTAACACGCGTCACTACCTCGCTCAATCTCACACTACGCGCGATGTCTACCAGCAGCAACTTCTATTCGCACCAAAACCAGCAGATCTTCATGCGTCACGCTGACGTCACCATACCTGCTGATTTCAAATTCCACCAGCAGGAGCTACAGTAACCTGCTGATAACATTTTTGCTCCAAAATCGCTACGGTAGGAAATTCCCAAAAACTTAACGCGACGCTCAAAAATTCAGCAGAAACCTCAAAATCACGTGATTAATCCCAAATCCAACCAATTAATCACAAATCTAAACTCTCAATCCTCACAAGGAGCAACCAAAGAAGTGCTATTTCCATTTGAGAAATAGTCGGAGCCAGGCGCCTAGTCGCCAGATAGGTATATTCTAAACATCCTATGAATTTTTGAATTATTATATAGGTGTATTGACCGTTCCCGATCTTCTAATCTTTTTATTCTTCCGCTGCACCCGGGAGCGGGATCCGGATCCGCCGCTGCGCCAACAGGTAGGTCATCAGGAAACACATCTGCGAACTCTTGCACCACTTGATGTATTCTATTTTTAGTTCGTCTCCTTCTTTTACTTCGTGGATCATTGCCAAGAAAACTTTTGCTCCTGACTTCATGGCTGTCCATGCTTGCGCAGCAGAAAGTAAGGACTTTCGCTCCTTGTTCTTACCACAATATATCAGCTCTTCTTGATCAGGGGCTTGGAGTTCCACACTCTTACCTCGACAATCTACCAGTGCATGGTTCTTAGATATACAATCCATCCGTAAGATGGCATCGAACTCGACCATGCTGAGTTGCACCAGGTTTCCAGTGAATGAATGGTTGTTTATGGATATCTCTCAGTTCCAATGGATCTTATGTGTTCCAATAGTAGTGTTGGTATGAGTTGCTACTCCATACGGTTCGCACAAAATTTCAGGCTCTAGCCCTAACTTTTTAGCAAATCTAATAGATATGAACGAACGGGTAGCACCACAATCAAACAACACATAAGCAGGCAGCTTGTTGATAAAAATGGCACCTGCCACCACGTCACTGGAGTCTTCAGCCTCTTTCTGTGTCATTGCAAACACACGAGCATTGGGTTTATCCTCCCTAGGCCTTGGCTTGTTCTGAGCCGCATTGCTAGATGCAACCTTCGGGCCTTGGTGTTCCGGACAATCCACAATTCGGTGGCCCAAATTTTCACACTTAAAGCATGCACCGCTCTTCTTGTGACAATATCCACTATGACGATGACCGCAAGAGGTGCAGGGTGCCAACATTTGGTTATTCGATGCAGGTGCTGATCCGCGGTTGTTGAGGTTTGGCCGCTTGGTCTTAGGCCCACCGTGTGAAGTCCGAGCATTGAGGGGGTGTTTGTTCTTGTTTTCAGCTTTTCGCCTCTTTATGTCAGTCTCTGCTCGGATTGCAACACCCATTAAGTCCTCAAAGCTTGTGTCTTGGTAGACAGCAAGGGCTGACTCGATATGGCTATTCAGACCCTTCTTGAATTGGTGCATCTTTAGAGTATTATCTGCCATGATCGTTGGGACATAGGTGCCCAATGAGTTGAACTTGGATACATACTCTACTACAGACATGTCTGCAGTCTGGGTGAAGTTTCAAACTCGCTGATCCGTTGCATTCTGACTTCCATTGGTAAGTACTGTCTCAAGAATGCTTCCCGAAATCTTTGCCACGTGATTTGTCCAGTTGCAGTCATGGTTGGCTCGACTGCTTCCCACCATTTTCCAGCTTTGCCGTTGAGGAGTGGTGTTAACACATCTACTTTGAAAGCGTCTGGGACTTCCAGTAGTCGAAGTTGCGTTTCAATATTTTTCATCCAAGTCTGGGAAACTTCGGAGTCATGGTTCCCATCGAAGGTGGGGGCTTTGTTCTTGCGAAGGGACTCATAGTATTACTTAGTCCCACGAGGTGGAGAGGTAAGAGGAGGAGCTTGGTTATGGTTGGTATTGACCAACCCTTGGAGAGTCGTGGCAACTATGGTAGCTATTGCCATCAGGTCTTCTCTGCTAAGACCACCTCTTGAATTGGAGGATCCTTCACCTCCATTGTTACTGTCGCTTCTTCGGTTGCCTGCCATATTCTGCCATTACTAAGGGTGGGTGCGTATAATTGCGAAATAAACGAGAATACTACAATACGAAGGGATAAGCAAATTTTGGATAGAAGGATGAATTGAATACAAGGTTTATTTGAAAGGTAAAACATATTTCTATTCATTAACAATCTCTCCCTCGCCTACAGGAATATCCTCAAGCCCTTCTTCTTCCGGTTCTTCCTCCCATTCAACATCGAATGGAGCAGGAGCACGGTTTTCTTCTTGCAGACCTTGGATTGTTTGGAGTAGGCTAGCTTTCTCCTCTACTAGGGCCTCGATGATTAGGTGTTGTTCTTGGATTGTATCTTCGGTCTGATGGATACGAGCCTGCAACTTATGATGGCACTCCAGATGGCTCTCTCTAACCTGTTGTTTCTTTGCCTTCATCCTTTCAATTTTCTTTGCATGCAAAGGCCTATTTCAATGAGTACGGAAATGGTTGTGTGCGAGGCCTATAATGCTATTTGGTTACTCTTTATGCTCTTTCTTAGCCTCTCCCAGCTGAGAGATACGGCGATCGATGTCTTTATGGTACAAGGTCACCGTATTTCGTAGACTATGATTATCACATCTCTGGAGTTGTAATTCTCTTTCCAGGATGGATACCTTATTTTCCAATCCTTAATTTATAGCAGTTGAATCTCGTCTCTCAGTTTCTTGTTTGGCTCTAAGACGTCTAATCGTGTGGCTTTGGTTTTCGAGGGCAATCTGCTTCATATGAAGGGCAGCAGCAGCACGGGTACGGGTAGCAAAGGGGGCCATTTCCTAAAATAGGAGAAAATTTTCCAAAAATAGAAAGTTGTGAGATTATTCCATAAACTGTGAGTTCTAGTCATAAGGATTACAGAACAGTTGATGTAACTGAAATCGGAGTTCCGTACGGGGACTTATAGCAGTTTCAAAACTTTCCATAAATAGCAAAAACACGATTTTGGAGGCCTAAACGAAAGAATTTGGCCAAAAAGCGGCTTATGTCATGATGTAGTGGTGAGTTTTACTTGTTGGACCGTTTCGGAGGGGTAGAACTGGTCTCATGCGAAAATCTGCAAGTTCAGCCTGAACCTTGCAAAACCACATACCTGGTTTCTCGTCCGGATTATGAACCTGGTGAGCTCTGATACCACTAAATTTTCATGCCCCGAGATCCGTGATTCATGACGTCGGCAATATTAAACAATCATAAAATTGTAAAACATTAAGCCTCATAGTATAGCTCAAACCAGTCTTTTACATAATCAAAATAATCGTCTTTACAACTGCAAAAGAAATCAAAGTTGCGGAAGCGAAAGGTACATTAAATAATACTAAGTCTTCACCAGCCCCAGAACATCTCTTGTTCTTATTTTTCAATATGTTCTTCAGCTTTATCTGGGTGGGAGAAGTAAGGGGTGAGTGTTTGGGGAAACACTCAGCAAGTGGGGGAGACCATTCGAGCATAAAAAAATATACATATACAGATTCAGCACAGAGCATATAATAGAACAGAACATATCACAGAGAACAGGTAGAACTGATAGTCACTTCGTTTCTATGGTTTACTGATCAGTCCCTAATTTTTACTCCTCTAAGGGGTCGAGGCCTATTTACACCTTGTAACTCAGAGTGCGGAATATTCCGTAGACCCATATTACGACAGAAACTTCAGTGCTAAAACAAAGCATAGATCATAGCATGAACTCGACACGAAACGAAAGCTCAAATGATAATTCAAAACAGAACATAGAATGAATATCATATAACATTTGAAACGAATATATATAACTAAAGCCCACTTACAGTCTCCTGAAGTTTGTGTGGTTCAAGGTGCAGAACAGTATTCAACTCAGGCCAAATCTGATGTACGAAATCTGGTGAACTTCGTACAGCGTTGGGATACAGCTTCTGCAGGGTTTCAACGTGAGAGCTAACTGGTGTTTTACTGAAAATTTTCGGAATGAGTGAGGGTAATCTGATGCCACGGCTGGGTATTTATAGGTGCAGAAATAGGGAGTCAAAAGGTCAGCTGTTACAGCCTTAAATTCCTGATTTGATGGTCATTAACCTGGCTGTTACAAGAGTAACGTTTAGGCATTGAATTGGGTTGTTTAAGTGGCCATTAATCTCTCTAAATTGGCAATTACGACTGTTGATGATTGGCTTTCCAGATGAAATCTGATCTGACGCGTAATCTGTGTGGGTATGCTGAGAGCTGAGTTGACTTTTCCCAAAGCTGAGTTGACTGTCCCAGATCTAAGTTGACTGTTTGACTGTTGACCAGCTTAGTTGACTGTCCCAGATCTGAGTTGAATGTTGGCTGTCCCTGTTAGAACAATATTTATAAGTTTTGGTGATAACAAAAATGAGTTAAGATGATTTTGGACAATCGGTTGTCGCAGGAGTTTATCTTTCTACAGTAGCATTTCAGCAGTTGAGGTTCTCTAGTGGTGAGATCAGCAGTTGGAGCTTTCGTAAGATTTCAGCAGTTGATATGATTTCAGCAGTTGGACGGTTTGAGTAATTCAGCAGATTGATTCATCAAGAGAAATCAGCAGATGTTGATGTCGCGATCAGCAGATATCGATTTGTGCTTCAGCGTGTTTTTGCTAAGGATTGGTAAACGACAGTGTTTTGATAAGTTGGAACGTCGTCGTGGAGTGCACTGTTTCGTATCAGCAGAAGAAGTGTTCAGCAGATACTTTGTTGAAGAAGTTCAGCAGTTGGTTTAGTCTATTTGTTGAAGATTGCGATACGACAGCGTTTGGTTTAGTTGGAACGACAGCGTTTGGATTGATTCAGCAGAAGCGTTTCTTTGGCAATCCAGCAGATGCTCTACTTGTTGTTATTCAGCAGATGTAATTTCGAAGATAGCAAAACGGCGTCACTTGATTAAGTTGACAGGACATCATTTTATTGCTAAAGGAATCAGCAGATGGAAAAACGCGTATGCATATCAGCAGATGAACTCTTCCAAGCGTTTTTCCAGTCGAAGTTCTTGACAACGATGTTGGATGTAAGTGCTGATGTTCAAAGTAGTTTCAGGCGCAAGCTCTAAGTATTTGAAATACGATCGTTTGCTCTTAAGGAAAAGATTTGTTGGATCGTACAGTTGCTTGGAATGAAGGAAACAAGTTAGATACTATTTTGGGTGAATAGTACAGTGTACAGTGGCCGTTTCTCTATGCTTGCACAAAAATGGAAAGAAGACAAATTGGCTCTGTGGATGAGCGGTTGACCTTGCAGTGGAGCAGAGATTACGGTGTACTATTTTGGCAGTAATTCAAATGGGATTTATTTCCTTTGGAGGATTTAATGTTACCGTTGCAGTCGAAGCCTATAAATATCAGCAGCGGCTTTGAAGAAATCATCATCGCTATTCTATCTATTGCTGTAACGCTGCCAAAATTGAAACAGAGCTTTCTTCGTCGATATTTCAAAAGCTCAAGACTCGAAGAACATTTCGTTTTGATCTTCATTAGATAAACTTTCGAGTCAATTTACAGTCTCTTGATTCGTGTTCTCATTGATATATTTGATAGAGTCTGTAAACGAACTGTCTTTTAAGAAGTTCGTAAAACGTTCAAAACCTTGTAAACCAGCAGCGAAGTCTGCGTCAAGTTGTGTTGTAAAGCGCTAAGAGTTCTTGTAGCTGCGGGTTACAGGAGCGGGTGTTTGTAGAAAGGCTACACACATCAAAGTCTTTTAGTGCTACCTTCCGAGGAGGAAGAAGGGGAGACGTAGGATATTGATATCCGAACTTCCAGAAACAAACTCTCGACTCAATCTCTTATTTCCGCATTTATTTTGTGTTGCGCTTAGTTCATTGTTCACAAACCAATCGGCCTATTTCCGCACATATTTTGTTGGCTGAGAAGTTTGCTTATAACTGAGATCCAAACATTTTAAAAGAACTTTCAAATAGAAAAATCGAAGGAGTTCATTCAACCCCCCCCCCTTCTGAACTCCTATTTGCTTAGTGATCCTATTTCCGGGGACCATCAGTCCCAGATCTGAGTTGATTGTTGACTGTCCCAGATCTTAGTTGACTGTTGACTGTCCAAGATCTGAGTTGGCTTCGTCAAAGCTGAGTTTTTTTTTCGGTTGTATTTTCGAGAGCTAAATTTCTGGGTTTTCACACTTCCCACCAAACAACAGTATCCTCCTTCAGCTGGAAGATATCATAGCTAACTCTGGCAGCATCTATCAGCCCCATATATCGAAAAATGGTCTCTAAAGATCTAACCCACTCCTCGGCAACGAACAGATCAGTGCAGCTCGTACTCAGGAGGCCCCAATTTCCTAAACTTCTCGTACGACATCTCCGTCCTCCCAGCCTACAAGGTACCGGAATTCTGCCTCAAAATCTGTGCAAGTCCCGCCAAGACCTGCTCGGTGGAACTCAGAGTGGTGGCGCTGGTGGAGTGACCTGGCGTCTGGGAGGCATCTGGGAGTATAACAACCAATTTCGCTACTCAAAATCAACATGCCTAAAATAAAATAATATACATATACAGGTCTCATGATGTAAACATTCTATCTCGAAATTTCAATAAGCATCAAATTACAGTATAAGAAACTAAGATCTAGGGCAGTCAAACATTAAGACTTACAGACTTCGAGGCGTGACTCCTTGAGTTTACTGCAGCCAGCTGTAGACACAACCCAAATCAGGACCTTGCTCTGATACCAACTTGAAAAACCCTCAAACTATTTCCTTTTTCTAATACTATAAATGCGGATTTTTTTTAAAGCTTAGATAGAACTCAAAAAATTAAAATTTCATGAATTCAAAACTCAGTTGTAGCAACGGAAGAAATAAATTAATTATAAATCGTTTAAATCGTGCTACAAAGACTCAATTAAAAAAACATATATTTCTCCACAAAAATGTACTGAACCTCATGTCTAAATAAATACTTTTGAGAGGCTCTCTGCTCACAATTAAGTCTCTAATCTCAATCAGTGGGTGATTTATTTAAACTAAACAAGTTTATTAAATCTAATCTGGTTCATATATATAAGATACTAAAATTTCTTCGTTTCTAACCAGCAGAAGCTAACCAGCAGACGCTTAAAGGAAAATTCAGCTTGTATAGTAAACAATATTCATTTATGAAAACACTTCATTGACCTCGGTAGGAACAAGTTAAGTTTACTAATACACGCTTGATTCTTACATACAAAACCAGATCTGAGCAACCTAAAACCAACTGTCAAAACAAAACTATAATCTATCAGCTCGTGTTCATTCTTCCTGCTGCTGACCCATCGTCTAGGTAGATACTTCTCGCTACCCTTGGTTGTTCCCCCACTAGTTTCTTCCTCCTGGTGTCATGCACACATACAAAACAAGACAACAGCCGGATAAACTCCGGTGAGAATCATCTCAGTATAATCAGCAGGTATGAATAATAGCAATCAAATGAATAACAGTGTATCAACTGTAAAACAAATGCAATGCAATGAATGATTCTGTTTCTCTTCTTCGATCTCAGAATTGATTCCATTTCAGTTCGATGCCATCAAGATTCGTATCCGATCTTGACATGAATATTCATCTATCGAAACCATCTCCGGCTTCGAAAATCAGGCCAACTCAATCCTGGGCATTAGAATCATTTCAATTCTCTTCAATATGCAATCTCATGCAAACATAAAAGATCCACTACCTGTGATGGATCGACACATACACAATTCAAGTTCTAAATCAAGAACAGTAATCAAACATGTATGTGATTTCATCGGGATACTCAAGAAATATCACTCTCGAGTAATCAAATCCCTGACTCTTCTGTCAGATTATACCTTCGTATTCTCTGTTTTGAAAACACTTCACTTCTTGCTTTCAAACTCTGTTGCAATACTTCCCGGGAACTTCACAGCATCACAGTTCAATATCAATATTCACCGTGTTCCCAGTATTCGAATTCAATCTTATTTATAAGTGTAAGTCTCTGGTTCTGGTGGAATTTCCAACGCAATCGGTATGAATTCCACGTGTCATGCTGAGTATTGATTTCCCAGATCAGGATATACTCCCACTGTCAGGCCCCGTGCTAATTACTAATAATTAACACATAATAAGCGCATAAACACGGAAGCTTAAAATCAGGGCTTAAAAATTTTCGAAATACAATGGGCCTAAACTCAATTCATACGTTCAAAATAGCGATAATTAAAATATGAGTTGACTCAAACTCAAACACATCAGGTAACAACATAATATCAATCAAATACAAATCCCCAATACATGATAACACGGGGCATCCCCCGGTTCAATACATATCATATATATAAACTGGGACTCAGGGACGTGGGGATCGACCAGCTGAACTTCCACTCTGCCAAGCTTGGTTACCTGAAGCTCCTGCAAATGGGCAACGCAGACCCAAACAAGACAAAAGCAGGAAACAAGTACGAGGTCAAGCCTCAGTACGAAGAGCTATCAAAGCAGATAAACATGCAACATGCTATAAATCAATGCTATGAATGCATGAGGCTGTCAAAGGAAATCAGTCAGCTAGACCGATGCAACAACCGGCAAATCATATCATGTCGCCTCTATACCACGGTCTATCAACTGGGAATCATCGGTCCGTGATCATCGGGGCCCGTCAGCCCATCACAGCTCGGCGGTAGACACTCGTATCCGGTAGTCACCGCTCTGACGATAGCGTTGGACTTTTCGGGCACGACCCAACAGTCGGTCAGTCACAATGTGGCACCCAAATCAGGTTATCAAATCAAATCTATAAATCAGGCTCAAGATGTATGCATGATTTCCATTCAATATCCATGCTCAATACATAATATGCCTAAACGTAAAACAGTCTACACATTCAATCAAAAACAGTAACTGGTTCACGTAAGCACATATCAGTCCAGCCACAGATTTCACAACATCGAATTATAGACATGTTCAAGCTCAAGCTGCTAAGGGCCGCTCAATCGTACCTTTCTTTTTCAAATTACCTAACAGATTTCTCCTGGCTCAATTCACGCAGCAGGAACTTCCTGGAAGCTGAAATCTGTTACAACATAGCTAATATCTTAGCTCAATTCAGCTACACAATCACGCTAATCCTACGGCCAGAAGCATACTTCAATCCTACACTTCTACGCAGGCATTAACTACTAAAAACCGAGCTCAAACTACAAGAAATGCTCACCCAAAAGCTCAAAAGAAACAACTACAGAATCTGCTCAACAAAACCAGCAATTCACGAACGAGCAGGGCCTACGGGATTTCTCAACTCGTTGCTCCTAGCTTCCAAATTGGTATCAATGGGAAGAGCAAGTCTCAAGGAGTCCAGCGCCACCAAGAACGTCAAATACAAAGGCTGGAATCGACAGGAAATGGCGATAGAAAAAGACGGTGAACAGTAGCTATTTCGAGGGTTTGGAGAAGAGGAGATAAGAAATATCTGGCTCAAAATAATTCTAAGTGTCGATCAACACTTCTATAAATACCTCTTAAAGCCTCGCCTGCTGATTCATTAAAATCAATCGAAGTGACCAGCAGGAGTCTATCAGCAGCAGCCCTCTTTCCTTTCGTTAAATTCAGCAGCAACGACCAAAAAGCAATCGCAAGAAAACACTCCAAAATGACACCGTTCCAACTTATCAAAACGACGCCATAGAGATACACCAGCTGACAACAGCTCTCGCTCCAAAACAAACCATCTGCTGGTCGCGTGAAATTACTCAAAACGTCGACGCATAAACTAATCCAAACGACGTCACTTTAGATACATAAACATTGCTGCCAACAGCTGATCTCTCAAACGAAAAGCTCAAAACGCAGCGTTTCAAATAATTCAAACGACGCCGCTTCTCAACATTATAGTATTTGCGCGCCTGCTGGTCAGCAGCAACCATCACAACGCAATCTACTGCCAGCAGAAAGGACTACGTCACGCCTACGACATCATATCTATTAACAGCTCTTGCGACTGATTCCTCAAACCATCTGCTGATCGTCCTCCACTAGCGCAACTGCTGAAACCAATAGTCAACACTCCAAAATGTTGACTAACACGTGTCACTTCCTCATTCATTCTCGCGCTAAGTGCAACGTCTGCCAGCAGCAACCTCAAACTCGAAACTAAAACCAGCAGCTCTCATTGCGTCACGATGACGTCATCTCTGCTGATTGAAAATCCACCAGAAAGAGCTACAGTACCGTTGACCAGCGTTGACTTCACCAAAAATCGATATTTCTCATCTCTTAAACTAGCGCTGCGGCTGATGAACCAGCAGGAACCTTATTTCTTTCGCATAATCCTCAAAATACACGTGATTAATCCCAAATCAAATCAATTAATCACTAATCTAAATCCTCAATCCTCACATTCTCCCCACCTTAAGAGATTTCGTCCTCGAAATCAAAGGCAAACTCAGGGAAGAAAACAATCAATCATGCAAACCAGTACCAACTAAACACCAAATTCGAAGCAAAAACCAGAAATTTACCTGGAAATTCTACACGATCAATGCTCAAACAGATGAGGCCAGTCCTGCCTCATCTTCTCCTCAACTTCCCAGGTTGCTTCTTCTCGGCCATGCTTGCTCCATTGGACCATCACCAACGGAATTATCTTGTTTCTCAGCTGCTTCTCCTTCCTATCCAAGATCTGTACCGGATATTCGACATAACTCAAGGCAGAATCCAGCTCAACTTCGTCAGTTCTCAAAACGTGGGACGGATCCGGCTCATATTTTCTCAACATTGACACATGAAACACGTCATGCATCGCGGCTAACTCCTCGGGAAGCCTCAGTCTATAAGCCAATTGTCCAATCCGCTCAAGAATCTCAAAGGGACCAACGAATATGGGAGCCAATTTGCCTTTAAATCGGAATCTCATCATGCTCTTGAAGGGAGAAATCTTGAGAAACACACGATCTCCCACCTCAAACTCTAACGGTCGACGTCTTCTATTTGCATAGCTCGAGAAACGGTCTTGAGCAGCCTTCATTCTACTCCGAATCAAGTCAATTTGATCCTTCATGTGCTGAACAAACTCCGGTGTAGAAAGCTGTCTCTCGCCAACTTCTTCCCAACAAATCGGGGATCTGCAATTTCGACCATATAATGCCTCAAACGGAGCCATTCCAATAGTCACCTGGTAGCTGTTATTATATGAAAACTCAACTAAGGATAGCGAATCCTTCCAGCCACCACTGAAATCCATCACCACTGCTCGCAACATATCCGCTAAAGTCTGGATAGTCCGCTCAGACTGTCCGTCTATCTGTGGGTGATAGGCTATGCTCATCGCCAATCTCGAACCCATTGCTGCTTGCAGACTCTTCCAAAAGCAAGAAGTGAATGATCGAGGTAGATGAGTCACGAAATTCATGGCGATGTGCTCCCAATTCCATTGGGGCACCTCCAAGCTCTGCAGTAAACCACCAGGTCTCATCCTCCAGACCTTGACCTGCTGGCAATTCAGACATCTAGCAACAAAAGCAGAAATGTCGCTCTTCATACCTGTCCACCAGTAGTGAGACTTCAAGGCATGGTACATTTTTCGCTCGCCTAGATGCACACTGTACCGACTACAATGTGCTTCATTCATGAGGGTCTCCTTCAAATCAATCAGGTTAGGAACTACTAATCTCCCTAGGAATCTCAAACATCCATCAGAGGCAACAGAAAAATCATCAGACTGACCCGACTGCGCCTTAATCCTCAACTCATGGATATAGGGGTCGGTCCTCTGCGCCTCCCTGATGTTCATCACAATCTGCGGTTCCACCTGAAGAGAAGAAACAAAGAAATACTGCTCACCCGGCTGGAATCGCCTACCAGAAGTACTCAACTCCTCATGAACTTTCGAAATACTCAAGGATGCTAACATATCAGGCTGGGTCTTTCTGCTCAAAGCGTCGGCTACTAAGTTCACACGCCCAGGCTGATATTGAATTCCACAATCGAAGTCCTTAAGCAATTCCATCCAGCGTCGCTGCCTCATGTTCAAATCCGACTGCATGAATGATGGTCCCGGAAATAGGATCAATAAGCAAATAGGAGTTCAGAAGGGGGGGGTTGAATGAACTCCTTCGATTTTCTATTTCAAAGTCCTTTTAAAATGTTTGGATCTCAGTTATAAGCGAACTTCTCAACCAACAAAATATGTGCGGAAATAGGCCGATTGGTTTGTGAACAATAAACAATGCGCAAACACAAAATAATGCGTAAATAAGAGATTGAGTCGAGAGTTTGTTTCTGGAAGTTCGGATATGAATATCCTACGTCTCCCCTTCTTCCTCCTCGGAAGGTAGCACTAAAAGACTTTGATGTGTGTAGCCTTTCTACAAACACCCGCTCCTGTAACCCGTAGCTACAAGAACTCTTAGCGCTTTACAACACAACTAGACGCAGACTTCGCTGCTGGTTTACAATGTTTGAACGTTTTACGAACTTCTTAAAAGACAGTTCGTTTACAGACTCTATCAAATATATCAATGAAAACACGAAACTAGAGACTGTAAATATCTTCTGGTATCAACAATGAACAACCAGAAGATTGACTCGAATGTTTTTCTAATGAAGATCAAAACGAAATGTTCTTCGAGTCTTGAGCTTTTTGAAATATCAACGAAG
>KV010071.1:22481-56687 GCA_001598015.1 Dorcoceras hygrometricum
ACGGTCATTTTGCACTGGGGTTCTGAAAAATGGTTTTTCAGATCATTATATTCAGTTTCGGAAACTGAGTCGATCGGTCCGATCTGATCGGCGATCGGAGTTACGGTGAAGTCTTGGTGTTGGAGATGAACTGAATGTTCATCGTTGGACCCGGGCCCGTTGGGCCGGTCCAAGTCCAACACTTAAGTCTATTTAATTAGACTTAAGCTAGACTTAACAAATATCATTATCAAAACCCTAACCCTAAAGCACTAGCCGCCCCTCTCTTCATCTTCCTCACGCCGCCGCCGTGCGCCGCCCGTCGCCGCCCGTTGTCGCCGGAAATTCATTTCCGGCCAACTTTTCGAGGAGAATCCATTCGTGTAGAATTCGTCAGCGCTTCTAGTGCAGCCTGACGAAGGAGTCTCGGATCTGGTCGTGGACCGGATTGGCGTAAACTACCGCAATCTACCGAGAAGAGCCGGATTATTGTAATACCGGTTGGAGCCAGGCACAAGTGCCTGCGAGGTAATCCGTTTAAACGCCCTATGTATGACAATTATGAATTGTTGTTTACGTATTGATCGTCTCTCGGCACATGTTTATTTTGTTCTTCCGCTGCCTAGCCGGGGGGCGGATCCGGATCCCCAACACTCCCTCCTCCGGCCATCTCAGGCTACAAGACTGGTCGGAAATGACGGGCATAAAGAGGATTCAAATGGTACAAACCATGCTGAAATTGGAGTAGGATCTCCGAAAATCGAGAAATATGGCTGGTCGGTCGAGATGTGTGTGTGTGTTTTGAGGTGCTCAGTGTGTTTTTGTTTTTTACATATTTTTGGATCCGAAAAGTAAATTTAGTCCGAAAGTCTGTTTTTTGTACAATCCCAACTATTTTGTACTATTTTGACTATAATATATATTTTTTTCATCCAAGACTCAGACTCCGAAAATACACAAGTTTTGCACAAAATCCAATAATTTACAATAACCATTTATTTGGCTTAATTATTTTATTTCTACATATTATAAGTATTTAAATTAATTCTATCCAAATAACGGGTAATTCAAATCGGGTCCTTACATTTCTCCCCCAACAAAAAAAATTTTGTCCTCGAAATTTAACATACATTTACACACACAGAACCATTATAAGCATCTATGTGACGCCCGAACCCACAGGATCACGAAATTAAAGTGGATTAAAAATTTGAAATAAAAAGAAAGGCTGAATGACAATTTGTTATAAGATGTATTTCTTATAACTTAGAAAATTTTCGAAACACAAACACAAATCTGACATACACACGTTCGGCGCCTAGTACTGAAAATTTTGCAGAAAATAGATTTTATATATATATACTGCAAATGCGATATTACAACATCTGAAATTCTATATGAATTTACTACTGTTGCAATAGATCTAATACAGATGTCTAAGATAAAAGACAACAACATCTAAGACACGGAAAACGCTGTCCATAGATAAACACTTCACCACCCAGCTGTCTCAGCTTCCACCTTCCGCTTGTCCCTTAACTGTCTTACCTGCACCATTTTAAAAGCTATGAGCCTAGAGGCTCAGCAAGTAAAATCTGAGTAATAACAAAGTCAATTAACGCAGGCAGACATCTGAACATTTACATAACCTAGTTTAAAGGAACTTCATTTAAATATAAACATTCTTTTGTAAACTTTATTAAAACATTCTTTCATAGCTTGGATGTGGGGAAAATAACCCAGATCTCTTCATTTAATTTCTTGCACTTTATGATTTATGGCTTAGAAGCTCTCCTTAGGTCCGTTGTGCACTTGATCAAATGACTTCTGATATCATTTCTAGCATATAGATCATTGTGAAGGGGCAATCGACATCTGTACAACTGTTCCCCCTTCCTTTATGACCGTCTGTTATCTATGCCGTAAATCCTTAAAATAAACTTTCATTCCCTTAAACTCTTATCTCTTGAAATCTTCTTTGAAATCTCCTTTGAAAATTACCAGGGTTCACTTCTTTTAAAACTCGCTTCATATTTTAAAACTTACTGAGTATCAGATTTGACTACTAGAAAATGATCGCTAAATTGCGAACAGATTTCTCTAGAGGAAACTGTACTGGAAAGCAAAACAGATTTCTCAGGTGGAGCGTAACGTTGAGCAGGTGTGACAACAAGGAATAGTACCGTTAGCGTGAAACAGATCTGACTATGAAAATACATCGCTAACAATGAAACAGATTTGACTATGGAACTATAGTGATAGCGGGAAACAAATATCTCCAACGGAATAGTGTTTAGGAATAAAACAGATGTGACTTGGTCAACTCAGATGTTAACACAACTAGATTGGTCAACTCAGATGTGTGGCAAAAACACGAATCCGAAATGAAAACTTCTGATTTAAATATGGAATTTATTTGCTAATATAGGAAACAAAGTATGATTAAGAATTTGGTGCTGCAACATCACAAAAGACATCGACGATACTGTTGGCGCAACGGCGGATCCGGATCCCGCTCCCGGGGCGCAGCGGAAGATTTCAAAATTTTGCACCGGGAACGGTCAATACATAACAATAATAACAAATAAACATACATAGGATGTTTGATTTGGTACCTTGCTGGCGTCTAGGCGCCTGGCTTCGACCAATTTCATGAGGAAATTGGCACTTCAACGGTTGGCGGTTGTCGTTCTCCGAATCCGGTCCACGATTGAAATCACGATCCCTTCGTCAGTCTGCACTAGAAAACATGACGAATCTTTCACGGACGGAACCTCCTCGTCGAGACGGTCGGAACAAGTCCGACGGCGACGACAACGGACGGCGCACGGCGGTGGCGCGTCCCGGCGGGCGGCGACGGGCGAGAGGGGCGGCGGCCGAGGAGTGTGGGATAGGAGGGAGGCGGCTAGCAATCTAGGGTTGTTATGGTATGTTATGCAAACCCCGTAGGGTCACACAATATAGACTTGTGATGGCCTTGAACCGGCCCAATGGACATGGGCCAAACCCAGTCACGTATGAACATTCGGTTCGTTTAAATCACTGCGGTTTCATCATAACTCCGATCGACGATCAGATCGGACCGATCGACTCAGTTTCCAAAACTGAACGTTATGATGTGAAAAACAATTTTTCAGATTACCTAGTCCAAAATGACAGTTTTGCCCCTCAACTTTGGGAAATCGCAATTTCACCCCTGTTGACTTTTAGGAAGTCGCACTCCCTAAAATCCTCCTCCTATGCTCAACACATTGAGCTCATCATATCATTTTAATTTGTAAAACACCAAACCTTCTTTTAAAGAAATAATTTCACCTCCTTAAAACATTTTCTAGTCGATTTAAAATCAGCTCGTGCATCGCTACTTGGAGTTACCTGCTGAAATCAGCCGTAGCGCAAATCTTACCTGCTGGAATGAATAATTCAGCAGATACATGATATTTAAAATTGCCAAAATGGCCCATATGATTTATGAAATGCATAAATATGGTCCTAAGGATTTTGGGGCGTTACATCGGACTTATCCACTCGACAAATGGTAACCACTTGGAAAGTCCGAACGAGGGTAGTTCGATAGATCACCAGGTCACTATCCATCTGCATGCTCAGAACATCACAATGTTCCCTACCAACGAAACATGGTACTTCACATCGCAGATGCTAGTCTCAAGCTCGGGCGGCCTTATCCTCATTTTGACGGCCCAATCGACTAGGAACGTGTTTAGAATACACAATGACTATTAGATGTGTTTCATGATAGCCATCATATCCACTATCACATCTAACATACACTATGGTGCATTCTAGGTCTTTATCCAACACAATTGTTAACATTAATAAACAATGAAGATAAAGAATGCCATAAAAGAATACGAATTTCATAAATAAAGATCGTTTACAAAGAGTCAACAAGAACCCACACGCCACAGGTTGGATAGTTGGGCACCTACTCTAACAGATACCAGTTCTGCCTATCAAACCAGACTGAATTTCTGATTCGACTAGCATCTCCGATTTCATAGAGTCAAGTTCAGATGTTACCATTTACCAAAAAGAAGAACATTCATGAACATACGTGACTCAAATCTGAACTCCTCAGTACTTTTAAACATCCTCAATCTTTCTTAAAACATTCTTAAAAACTTTGGAAGCAGAAAACATATCTTTGAACCCGATCTTTCTTTTCCTTAAACTTTCTTGAACATACATAAACATGAACTTAACTTTGTCTTTAACATATCAGGCAAGCAAACACATACTGAAAAACAACATATGCTTTAAAATGGTGTAGCAAGGATCAGCTTTTACTTGCCTTTGAACTGAGCATTACAACCGCAGTTGATTTCTGCAGAGTTCCTCCTCCTCAAGCAATCACAACGAACTTCTTTGGAAATATTTGAGAGAACACAAAAGAGTTTTCTTTTTGCAAGTGAAAAATGAACTTTTCCTTCAAAACAAGTATTTGTATATGAGGGATTAGTGGCAGGTGAGGTGTAATCATCAAGCATGACACACTTTAAAGTTATGAATTTTAGTAAAATTTCCCTCTCAATATTTTAGTTTGCAAATCTACCAAATACTTCTTTAAAGGAAACCATTTTGTTCTCCTTAAATTATTTTCAACTGATTTCTAACTGCTCGTGTATTGTGCTGGGAGTGACATCTGCTGGAACTCGCTGCGTCGTACCTCATTTCTGCAATTAATAGAATCAGCTTTCATAATATAGCTTATGCTAACATTTAATTTGTCATTTTGACCCTTAAAATAAATAAGATTCAAATATGTGGTCCTATGGATTTTTGGGGCGTTACAACTCTACCCTCCTTATTGAAATTTCGTCCTCGAAATTTACTTACCAAACAAATATGGATAAATGTTAAGCATATCAGCTTCTGTCTCCTACGTAGCTTCTCACTCAGACTGGTTAGACCATTGTATCTTAACCATAGGAATACTACGGTTTCTTAGCTTTCTAACTTCTCGAAGAAGAATATTCTCTGGTCTCTCTTCGTAACTTAAATCTGGTGCTAACCGGATTGGATCATGGCTTAGCACATGCGAAGGGTTAGAAATATACTTCCTCAAAGCTGAAACATGAAAAAATCTATGCACTGCACAGCTGCGGGGGCAGTGCTAAACGATAAGCTAGCGTTCCTATTCTTTCTAAAATCTCATATGGTCCAATATATCTTGGACTCAGCTTTTCTTTCTTCCCAAAACGCATTACTCCTTTCATTGGAGCAATTCTCAAAAATACATAATCGCCGATTTCAAAATTCAGCTCTCTTCTCCTAATATCTGCGTAACTCTTCTGTCTGCTTTGAGCAAAATCTATGCACTGCACAGCTGCGGGGGCAGTGCTAAACGATAAGCTAGCGTTCCTATTCTTTCTAAAATCTCATATGGTCCAATATATCTTGGACTCAGCTTTTCTTTCTTCCCAAAACGCATTACTCCTTTCATTGGAGCAATTCTCAAAAATACATAATCGCCGATTTCAAAATTCAGCTCTCTTCTCCTAATATCTGCGTAACTCTTCTGTCTGCTTTGAGCAGCTTTCATCCGCTCTCTTATCTTTCTAACAGCTTCTGCTGTTTGCTCCACTACATCTGGTCCTAAACCAGCTCTCACCAACTTCATCCCAGTGAAGAGGTGTTCTACACTTGCGACCATAGAGAGCTTCATATGGAGCCATCTGGATAGATGCTTGGAAACATTTATTGTATGCAAAATTCTACAATGGTAATTTCAACCTTCTGAAAAATCCGCAATACATGCTCTGAGAAAATCTTCTAAAATCTGAATCACCCTTTCAGATTGTCCATCTGTCTGGGGGTGAAAGGCTGTGCTAAAAGTCAGCTTCGTACCTAAAGCTCTATGCAAACTCTTCCAGAAAGCTGAGGTAAACTTCTGATCTCTATCCGATACTATGAAAACTGGAACACCATGCAGCTTCACTATTTACTTTACATACAAATCTGCATACCTGCTCACATCGTATGTTGTTTTAACTGGTAAGAAGTGAGTAGACTTAGTGAGTCTGTCTATTATAACCCAAATAGAGTTATATCCTTGAACAGTCTTGGGTAGACCAACTACAAAATCCATAGCTATACATTCTCATTTCTATTCGGGAATAGGCAGTGGCTTCAATAATCCCGCTGGTCTTTGATGTTCAGCTTTCACCAATTGACAAGTCAAACACTCAGAGAAAAATCTGGCAATGTCTCGCTTCATTCCTGGCCACCAATACTGTCAGGCCCCGTGCTAATTACTCAAGATAATAGCACAAATAAGCACATAATCACGGAAGAGTAAAATCAGGGCTTAAAAATTTTTCGAAATCGAATGGCCTGAACTCAAAATTATACATTCAAAATATTCATAATCAAAATACGAGTTACTCCAACTCATACAAACCAGGTAACAACATAACTCAAATCAAATACAGATCCCCAAAATATAATAAAACACAGGGCATCCCCTGGTTCAATACATATCATAATATAACTGGGACTCAAGGAAATGGGGATCGACCAACTGAACCCCCACTCTGTCCAATCTAGTTACAAGATCCTGCAAATGGGTAACACAGACCCAAACAACACAAAAGCAGGAAAAGAAATACGAGGTCAAGCCTCAGTACGAAGAGCTATCAAAACAGCTAATCATACAACATGCTATAATCAATGCTATGAAATGCATGAGGGCTATTAAGAAATCGGATAGCTATACCAGTAAATCAACTGGCAAATCATCTCAGTCAGCCTCTATACCCGCACGGTGTATCAACCGGGGAAATCATCGGTCCGTGATCTTCAGAGCCCGTCAGACCATCACAGCTCGGTGGTATTCAGACACAACCAATCAGTCGGTCACCACTCCGATGATAGCGTTGGACTTTTCAGGCACAACTCATCAGTCGGCCAGTCACAACGTGGCTTTCAATCAGGTCATCAATCAATCTGTCAATAAGGCTCGAGATGTATGCATGTATGCCAATCAACATTCAATTCACAATACATACAATTCAATACGTGAGAACAGAATGTAAAACTCAGAAAAATCAACAAAATGTGTCACGTAAAATCACATAATCAGATTTCATAACATCAATCACAGCCATGTCCATGCTCAAAGCTGTTAAATCTGCTCAATTCGTACCTTCAACAGCTGAATTCTACCTCAATAGATAATTTCCAAGGAACGGTAGTTTCTTCCTGCACAATTCTACCCTTCGCTGGTCACGTCCAACCACAACGAAGTTCCTGGAAGCTGAAATCTGTACAAGGCATCTCATTCTTAGTTCATATCTAACTCAGATCTGAACCTCAACATACAAATTCCTACGGCCAAGAACTCGAATCCAGTTCTACTTCTAAACAAAGTACTACAGCCAATACTAAGCTTAGAACGGTAGGAAAATGCTTACCCAGAAGCTGAAACCAGTGGAGAACTAACGGGTCCCAATACACGAAGAAAACAGCAATTTCGCGATCCTCCCCAAGGTCGTTCCACAGCCTCAAATGGGTAACAATCTGAAGAGAAATTCACAAGGAATCCAGCGCCACCAAAATCGCTCAAAACAACGGCGGGGTACGGCGGCAATCGACGGAAAAGTGCTACGATGAACAGTAGCTATAACGAGGGTTTGAAGTTGGAGATAGGAATATCGGGTTCAGAATATTTCTAAGTGTCGATCAACACTTATCTATATATATATCTCAAATCCAACAGCTGCTGTTCTCAATTTAACAATCCTCGAACCAGTAGATATCTTACGACAGATACCAGTCGTTGCTCACAACAGAAACCAGCTTTTCCTTTCGATAAAACCAGCAGAAACAACCAGACGGTGCATTCACAAAGGAGCGTCAAAACGACACCGTTCCAACTAAAAAAAACAACGTCGCAGCGTTCCACCAGCTGACAACAGATTCCTCTTGCGAAGCAACCAAAAGCTGGTAACATATTCCTTTCAAAAACCACCAGCAACTGGTTACGCCAAACAATTCAAAACGACGACGTAGAGGACACGTCATATTATCTTTCAACAGCAACTGGTTACTCAACGCAACGTATCTCTCACAACGCATCTGCTGATCAACACTGCCAACATCAGTCAACGCCAAAATGTTGACCAACACGTGTCGCTTCCTCGCTAAACTTCGCAACCGTGCCTCTTCTGCCAGCAGATACCTCGCACCCGCGCACCTGATGCCAACAGATATCACCCAAGCTACTTGGTCAGGCTTAATGGGTAAATTCTTAGCAAACTTGGCTGCTATAAAGGAGTGAGTAGCTCCTGAATCTATCAAAGCCAAAGAAGGCAAACCGGCAATCATAATCTTACATGTGACTACTGTTGAGTCTGGGTTGGCTTGATCAGCTGTCATCACATAGACTCTACTGGTCACCAGTTGCCTTGACTTTGGGCAATCCTTCATGAATGCCCTGGCAACCCACATCTGTAGCAGACATTCTGTCCAAGTTTTCATTGACCAGGGTGTGTCTTCTGACACTTAGGACACACTGATCTGTTGTTGCTAGCTGGAACTGCACTAATGGGTTGGATCGGTAGAGGTTTCTGCTCCTGAGGCCTCTGCTGATTCTTATTTTGCTTCTTGAAAGGCCTCTGATATTTCTGCTGAAAGGCCTGCCTCTTCTGCTGCCTTTCTTCATCAACATCCTTCCAGTCTCTTTCAATTCGCTGGGTTCTATCCACTGCTTCTCTGTAAGTCTTGGGCACATATAGCCTAACGTTCATCTTGAACATAGGCTTCAATCCTTCCACAAAATGACTTAACTTCTCTTCTGGGTCGTTACCTATCAAAGGCACAAAGTAACACCCTCTTTCAAATGCCCGTACATACTCCTGTACGGTCATGCTCCCTTGTTTCAGGGTCAGAAACTCCCTCTTCAATTCAGACCTCTTGTTTGCCGTGAAGTATTGCTCAAATAATACTTGTTTGAATTCTGCCCAAGTAAGATTCAACAAATCCACAGACAGCTTAGCTCCTTCCCACCAAATCATGGCGTCATCTCTTAACATGTAGATAGCACACCTAGGCCTATCTAAATCTGGCATCTGGAGGTACTCAAAGATAACCTCCATCGATTTGATCCAACTTTCAGCAACCAATGGGTCCGTTGTACCACTAAACTCCTTCGGCTTCTGTCTTCTGAACTTTTCTTGGGGATCATCATGGCTTGGTCTTCTACTGTTAGAAGATTGGCCATTATCCCTGTCGGTTTGCTCTACCAGCATCCTTAAGAGTTTTGAGCGATACTAGCATTACTGTCTGGGCTGGTTTCCTCTAAGAGATTACTTCTTCTACCTCTTCCTCTTCCTGACATCTTATAATCTATAGCCCGTAATCCACCACATATAATTATCAGAACATGCAAAAAATTTAAAGACAATTCTCCATAAACTCACAAATTTGGAGAAACGGTCAATGAAATCTGATACAACTGACAATGCATGTGTTTATCTCACGAATATTGCTCTGATACCATGTTGTGACGCCCGAACCCACGGGGTCACGAAATTAAGTGGATTAAAAATTTGAAAATAAAAATAAAGGCTGAATGACAATTTGTTATAAGCTGTATTTCTTATAACTTAGAAAATTTTCGAAATACAAACACAAATCTGACACACAGTTCGGCGCCTAGTACTGAAAATTTTGCAGAAAACAGATTTCATATATATATACTGCAAATGCGATATTACAACATCTGAAATTCTATATGAATTTACTACTGTTGCAATAGATCTAATACAGATGTCTAAGATAAAAGACAACAACATCTAAGACACGGAAAACGCTGTCCATAGATAAACACTTCACCACCCAGCTGTCTCAGCTTCCACCTTCCGCTTGTCCCTTAACTGTCTCACCTGCACCATTTTAAAAGCTAATGAGCCTAGAGGCTCAGCAAGTAAAATCTGAGTAATAACAAAGTCATTTAACGCAGGCAGACATCTGAACATTTACATAACTGAGTTTAAAGGAACTTCATTTAAACATAAACATTCTTTCGTAAACTTTCTTAAAACATTCTTTCATAGCTTGGATGTGGGGACAATAACCCAGATCCCTTCATTTAATTTCTTGCACTTTATGATTTATGTCTTAGAAGCTCTCCTTAGGTCCGTTGTGCACTTGACCAAATGACTTCTGATATCAGTTCTAGCATATAGCTCATTGTGAAGGGGCAATCGACATCTGGACAACTGCCCACCCTTCCTTTATGACCGTCGGTTATCTATACCGTAAATCCTTAAAATAAACTTTCATTCCTTTAAACTCTTATCTCTTGAAATCTTCTTTGAAATCTCCTTTGAAAATTACCAGGGTTCACTTCTTTTAAAACTCGCTTCCTATTTTAAAACTTACTGAGTATAAAATTTGACTACTAGAAAATGATCGCTTACGAACAGATTTCTCTAAAGGAAACTGTACTGGAAAGCAAAACAGATTTCTCAGGTGGAGCGTAAGGTTGAGCAGGTGTGACAACAAGGAACAGTACCGTTAGCGTGAAACAAATCTGACTATGAAAATACATCGCTAACAATGAAACAGATTTGACTATGGAACTGTAGTGATAGCGGGAAACAGATATCACCAATGGAATAGTGTTTAGGAATAAAACATATGTGACTTGTCAACTCAGATGTCAACACAACTAGATTGGTCAACTCAGATGTCAACGCAACTAGATTGGTCAACTCAGATGTGTGGCGAAAACACGAATCTGAAATGAAAACTTCTGATTTAAATATGGAATTTATTTGCTAATATAGGAAACAAAGTCTGATTAAGAATTTGGTGCTGCAACATCACAAAAGATATCTACGATACCAGTTCTGCCTATCAAACCAGACTGAATTTTTGATTCGACTAGCATCTCCGATTTCATAGAGTCAAGTTCAGATGTTACCATTTACCAAAAAGAAGAACATTCATGAACATACGTGACTCAAATCTGAACTCCTCAGTACTTTTAAACATCCTCAATCTTTCTTAAAACATTCTGAAAAACTTTGGAAGCAGAAAACATATCTTTGAACCCGATCTTTCTTTTCCTTAAACTTTCTTGAACATACGTAATCATGAACTTAACTTTATCTTTAACATATCAGGCAAGAAAACACATACTGAAAAACAATATATGCTTTAAAATGGTGTAAAAAGGGATCAGCTTTTACTTGCCTTTGAACTGAGCTTTACAACGGCAGTTGATTCCTGCAGAGTTCCTCCTCCTCAAGCAATCACAACGAACTTCTTTGGAAATATTTAAGAGAACACAAAAGAGTTTTCTTTTTGCAAGTGAAAATGAACTTTTCCTTCAAAACAAGTATTTGTGTGGGAGGAATTAGTGGCAGGTGAGGTGTAATCATCAAGAATGACACACCTTACCTAAAGTTATGAATTTTAGTAACATTTCCCTCTCAATATTTTAGTTTTCAAATCTACCAAATACTTCTTTAAAAGAAACCATTTTGTTCTCCTTAAAATTATTTTCAACTGATTTCTAAAATCTGCTCGTGTATTGTGCTGGGAGTGACATCTGCTAGAACTCGCTGTGTCGTACCTCATTTCTGATATTAATAGAATCAGCTTTCATAATATATCTTATGCTAACATTTAATTTGTCATTTTGACCCTTGAAATAAATAAGATTCAAATATGTGGTCCTATGGATTTTTGGGACGTTACAATCTACCAGTGAGATTACATATGGAAACTAGAGTACATGGAGTAATTTATTACATTCTCAAATAACTGAGGTCATTCTTGTCGCATCTTTGCCTCCAACTCCCAAGTAGCTTCTTCTCTATCATGCCTGCTCCACTTAACCATAACCAAATGAATCGTCTTGTTCCAGAGTTTTTTCTCCTTCCTGTCCAAGATCTAGACTTGATACTCAACATATCTCAAGGTATGATCTAACTCTACCTCATTGACACTCAAAATATGAGATGGATAGGGCTCATACTTCCGCAACATAGATACGAGAAACACGTCATGCATAACTGACAACTTAGGCGACAAGTATAACTGATACACCAATGAGACAATCCGCTCAACAATCTCATACGGTCCGATGTAGCGAGGGGCTAGCTTTCTCTTGCGTCCAAATCTTATAGTGCTTCTAAACGGAGAAACAATCAGGAATACTCGATCACCAACCTAAAATTCTAAAGGTCTATGCCTTTTATTAGCATAACTGGCTTGACGATCCTGGGCTTCCTTCATCCTTTTCCTAACCAGATCAACCTGATATCTCATCTCCTATACAAACTTGAGTGTAGACAACTGTCTTAACCCAAATTTTTCCCACCATATCGGAGATCTGCATTTTCTACCATACAGTGCTTCAAATGGGGTCATCCCGATAGTCGCTATTGGCATACAAGAATTCCACAAAAGACAAGGATTCATGCCAACAGCCACGATAATCCATCACCGCCGCTCATAATATGTATTCGAGCGTCTGAATGGTCCTCTCTGACTAACCATATATCTGATGATGATAAAGCAGTTCTCATGACAAATTTCAAGCCCAAAGCTGATTGAAAGCTCTTCCAAAATCTAGAAGTAATCTGGATCCTTATCAGACACTATCGTTACTGGGACACCATGCAATCTCATTACCTGATCTACATACAGCCTCGCCATCTTCTGCAAAGAGTATGTCAGGTCGTAAGGGATGAAATGAGCTGACTTAGACAGTCTATCAATCACCATCCAAATCACATCACAACCGCGAGTAGAACGAGATAACTGTGTGACAAAATATATATCAACATATTGTTGGGATCTCGTGTAGGATCTAAATCTCACACCCGGGTCACAATGGAAGTTTTAAAATTTTGATCCCAGGGCACTCATACGCGAATCACATGCAACAATTACAACAATAAACATGCAAAGGGTGTTTGAAATTTATTTACCTTTGGTGACTTGGTGCCCAGCTCCGACTACTTTAACAGGTACCAACTCAATGCTAAAGTCTATCTTCCTCTTTGGAGGAAAATCACGTATCTCCTCCGGGAACACATCAGGGAAATTGCGAACAATGGGAACATCCTAATCTTTACACACGACGAAGAAGACACATCCAAAGCATAGATCATAAATCCAGAATTCTCCAATGACAACAGGCCAAACATCTTCATCGCAGAGACTAAAGGAATCTTCGATCGGGAATCGAGGCCATAGAAGTCCCACTTCTCGCCAGACTGGGGCCTAAAATTCACAATTCCATGGAAACAATCCACAATGGCCCTATAACCAGACAACCGTCCATTCCCACTATGAAATTGAAATCCCACATTACTAGCCTGATCAGATTCGCTAACAACACGTTCTATTCAACAAAATCTCTTGGGAGTACAGGATCGCGCCGACACGGGTTGCAACCGACACAACATCACTCAAATAAATGGTATGCAAACCATGCTCAACCACAAATGCATCAGCAATAAACGAATGCGATGCTCCTGTATCAAACAATACACGCGCAGGAAAATAAAAGACAAAGCAAGTACCTACGATCACTCCTATTGGCATGCCCTCTGCTTGCTCACTCGTCATGGCATTCACTTGGGCAAATTGAGGTCCTGAAAACTGGGGCTGGTAAGACTGTCCAAACCGCGAAGGACCAGGCTGCTGGAACGGCCTGTACTGAGGCTCTCCCAACCTCTGCTGCGGAGCAGAAAAAGAACGATCTCTAGACGATCCACCCGCACGACCCTGCGGTGGGGCAGCGTGTGCTGAGATCCAGCCATAGGACACACTCTCGCAAAGTGTCCATACTGTCCACCAATGTTACACGAACCTTGCACACCTACACACTGCGCCGTAGGATTCCTTCCTCCACACTGGCCACAAAACTCGACCTTGGAACTACTGTCGCTAGAACTGCCCGAGCCAGAAGAACTAGAACCGGACTTCTTCTTAAACTGACGACCACGAGGTCTAAACCTATTGTGTCCAGACGGTTGGGCTACCTGCTGCTGGGGTGACTGGGATGACTGCACAGACTTGGAAGGTTGCACTCCCAGAACCATGGGACGGTTACCTTGCACCACTTGCGGCCTAACACGAGACCTACGGTTCTGTAGTCCCTCCTCAATATCCATAGACTTGTCCACCGCATCCGCATAACTCGTCGGTGAACCCGCCAACACAAAAGAATACAACTCCTCATTGAGTCCCTCCAAGAACTTGTTCCTCTTCGCCCTCTCTCGGCCAGAAACATGCGGAACATACGCAAGAAGAGAAGAAAATCCCCGGGCATACTCTCCCACGGACATAGTCCCCTGCACCAGGTTATCAAACTCACGCTCCCTGGCGTTAACATAGGATCAGGGACGTAATCATGTAAAAAGGCAGTACAAAAATTGTTCCACGAAATCCCTACACCAGTCTCCTCTAGCGCTCGAGAAGCAGCTCTTCACAAACACTCAGTGCTCCTCCTCAACTGAAACGTAGACAAAATCAACTTACGCTCGTCATACCTCACACGATCAAACAACCCGGTTATGTGCTACAACCAGGACTCAGCATCGGAACTAGGCTCATCACTGTTAAACGACTGAGGGTTCATCCGCTAAAACCTCACCATCACAAGTTCCATGTCGTCCACACAGGCTGCCAGCTCATCAACCTCATCCTCAACCTGTCTGGTGCGTCTAAGAAAAGGCCCACTATGCTGCACCTCCTCGTTCTGACCCCTCGGACTCTTCCGGAATCTACCCTCTACCTCTACCCCTACGTCTAGGCGACATCTACAAAGGTACTAAGAGGGTAATGTCACACAACAACCAATATATCACATAGTCATGCACATGCAACAAGCAACACTGTGCCTAGACTCAAGTGTGATCAAAAGAAATCGAGCTTATCCCAGCTTAAGCTCTGATACCAAAAATGTCAGGCCTCGTGCTCAACTCAGAGATAAACTACGCAAACAATAGCGGAAGCAATAAAATAGTGGCTAAATTTTCGCTTTATGGCCTGACTTTGAAAAAATAATTTAAAATACAGTTTTATTCAAAATAATATTTTAACAATGCTCGAAAACCAAATACAACACAGCCACATACAAAGATAGAGTGACTCCCAAATTTAAATACATAATAAATATAACTGAGACACTCTATCCACCTCCCGAGGCACTACCAGCTGGATCAAATCCACGACCAGCGGTGAAACCATGGTAACCTGAAAATACACACAGGCAAACAAGACAACCAGCCCCAGAGGGACATGGGGTCAAACCCCAGTACGAAGAGAAACTGAAAGACAACAGTAAGATAGAAACAGATAAAATGCGAATGCTATGCATGAGACAAGGCTGCAAGCAAAGGCAAGGAGCCAAAGTAATCTCAAGAAACAACTCAAAAAAATCAACAGATCATTGCAGGATAGTGGCCACGGGGTGTGTGAGTATATGGGAGCTACCCACTCGTCTCAACACACGGTACCAGATGCGCAACAATTCACTCAACCCGCTGTTGACCAACTCATGAGGTGTGGGAGCTACCCACTCCGCTCATAGTGGCTAATAGATCCCAGCAGGGAGATGAGGTATACGGGTGTTATCCGCTCGTCCTCCAATTCAAGCATCCTGGTACACACAGAACAAGATAACAAGGCACGACTAAACAAGATTTGAGCTCAACATGAATAATGCGTGTATGGTCATGCAACAGAATGCAACAAAATACAACAGCCAACAATTAGCATACACAGTACAGCATATCAGCAAGCAAACACATATATCCATGCCACATCCAACGTTGTAAAACAAGCTCACATTTGTACCTCAATTCTGAGCTATAATTAACACAAGTGAAGTCCCGAGCACATGGATCTGAAACCTGCTAAACAACAACACAATGCTAACTTAGGGACGTAAAGCTCAAGCTACGAACTGGGAACTACAAGCTCCACCAGCTCCGCCCTACTTCTCTAGCTCAACCAACATCTCTAAGCAAATCACGAAGTAGGAAACTACACTTACCCAACGAGCTAGCTGAACGGCAGAATCAATTCTGCGCTTATGCTAACAGACTAAACAGTAGCTTCCTTCGCGATCCTCTTCCAGCAAAACCCAAGCCTGTGAAAGAGGTATGAGAAGAATCGCCTTAACAAGAGGAGTCCAGCTCTACCACTCTTGCGTCCGTCGGAGCTGTAACGGTGAACAGTAGCTAGGGTATCGCGACAGGGTAAGATCACAAGAATATTTCTAAGTGTCGGAAAGAGATAATGGCGAGACCGAAGTGAAAGTACTCAATATATATACTTAAGTCTCCCAGATCTTCTAGACAACAGCCACCGACATCCTAAGATCCAAAGTTGATCCCAACTCAGATCTGAGTAACACTCCAGATCTGAACTCTACGCTAAAAAAATTTGGAACTTATCCAAACGACGTCGCACCAAAGACTGCTCGCTCACTAGGACACATTATCCCTCTAGCCAAGTCTGAATCGCTAAACGGCGTCGCATCGCATCCACGCCCAAATACTCAGATCTGACTCAAAAACCCGCCAAATCTGAAATCTCTGAACCGCACCGATTTGTCTACTAAACACTAACACGCTCTAGAACTCTACGCTAAAAAATTTTGGAACTTATCCAAACGACGTACGCACCAAAGACTGCTCGCTCACTAGGACACATTATCCCTCTAGCCAAGTCTGAATCGCTAAACGGCGTCGCATCGCATCCACGCCCAAATACTCAGATCTGACTCAAAAACCCGCCAAATCTGAAATCTCTGAACCGCACCGATTTGTCTACTAAACACTAACACGCTCTAACTTAAGTCTGGTTCTACCAAAACGATGTCGTTCCATTACCCGCTAAGAAAACACTAGCGTGTCCACAACTGCCTGCGATAACCAGATTTCACCTCCAGATCTGATCAACCCTCAAATCTGAATGCTACTCCGCAAAATTCCCAAACTTCCCAGAGTTGTTTTATCAAATCTGACCTGATAGCTTCACCAAGCATGCCAGCTCAAAGCTGGCTCATCCCAGATCTGTTCAAGCCAAATCTGGTCTATGCTAACCTGATTAATTTACTCAATTAATCCAATAAACTTTAGGGTCTCACAAAATCGATATACAAATAATTGGCGCCAGACACAAATAGCAATACCAGATTTTACTAACAGACTTTTGGTTCAAGCACAAATTGCGATATTACAACTACTGGAACTCTATATGAATTCTATATTGTTGTAATGGATCTTAATACAGTTTTGACAAAAGATCAAAAACAACAACAGCACGGAAACGCTGGCCTTCGATAAACACACACATGCCCCAGCAGGTTCAGCTCCCGCTTTCCGTCTGCCCAGATCTGTCTCACCTGCACCATGAAAGCTAATGAGCCTAGGGGCTCAGCAAGTAAAACCGAGAATAACAAGATCACTTAGTGCAGGCAGACACATACATAACTTAAAATAATAGTTTAAAGGAAGTCAGTTAAACATAATTTCTTTTCGTAAAATTAGATTTGGGAAGGCAACCTAGATCTCATCTATATTTTTTTTGTGACTTATGGCTTAGAAAATCTCCTTAGGTCCATTGGTGTTTGATCAAGCTACATCTAACTTCAGTAAAAATATGGTGAACATCGCCCATTAACAATATTAAGGGGCAACTGATTCCTTCGACAGCTAGCTCACCCTTCCAATATTGACCGTCTGTTATATATGCCATAAATATCTTAAAACTGATCATTACTTTCTTTAAACAAATCATATGATCGAAATCGGATCACAAAACATCGGGGTTCATTTATTTTAAAATACTCATTTCTCTTTAAAATTTTACTGAGCAACAGATTTGGCTACAGAGAGATATCGCTGATGGGGAAACATTTGGCTAATAAAAAAAGTACTCGGGTATGAAACAGATCTCAGTCATGGAAAACAGATTTGACTATCGAAGCAATATCGCTAGCGAGGAACGATGTGACTATAGGAATAGTATCAGTAGCGGGAAATAGATTTGACTTAGAATAGGTACGAAACTGGTTTGAATATAGAAATAACATCGCTAGCGATGAAACAGATGTGACTATTGGAAGAGTGGCGCTAGCGTTAAAAAGGATTTGGCTATATGAATAGTACCGCTAGCGCGGTACAGATTTGGCTACTGAAATAGTATTGCAACATCACAAACGACATATAAAGATACCAGATCCGCTTATCAAACCAGTACAAAATCCCGATTCAACAAGCATCGCCGATATCTTGGAGTCAAGTCCAGACGCCGTCATACAACAGAACGAAGGAGTTCATAATGATACATTAAACTCGAGTCTGTACTGCTCAGTGGTTTAAAACAACGATAATCGCTTTAAAACATGCTATAGAGTTTTAAAACTGAAATCAACTCTGTGAACCCGATCATTCATTTTCGTAAACCAAGCATGAGCATGAACATAAGCTAAAACTTGGGCATAAAACAGGCAAGCAATCACAGAACTGAAGAAAGCAATATATATTTTCATGGTGTAGCAAAGAATCAGCTTTTACTTTCCTTAAACTGGAAAAAACGAAGAAAATCTGGTTTCTACGAAAGATCTCCTCAAGCACAAGTGACGAACTCCTTAGAAATTTTGAGAGAACTAAAGATTTTTCTTGGAAAGTCAAAATGAGCTTTCAACTCACGTAAACAAGAATATAAGGTAGTATGATTGGTAGCAGGTAAAAATACTTGAGTAGGCATGGTTGTCATACCAACTATTTGTCCTTTAAAAAAGAATTGCTAAAAGCTCCTACTACTATTTAAATCTTGAATTTGTTTCAAGCATTTTATAAATAATTCTCCCATTTCAAAACATTTTATTTTAAAAGGAGAAATTCAGATCTGGACCAACTCGGATTGTGCTTGTGGCGAAATATGTGCGGAAACCTTCTGGATCGTGTTTCAAATCTGAAAGAAAAGAAATCGGCTTTAAATAAATAAAACTAGCTCAAATCTGAATGTTCAAATATCAAATCAGCCCTTTAGAAAATAAAAGGGTTAAAAATTGTGGTCCTATGTATTTTTGGAGCGTTACTCTACCCTCATAGAAATTTCGTTCTCGAACTTTACTTACCAAACAGCTCGGGGTAAAGACTATGCATATCAGCCTCGGTCTCCCACGTAGCTTCTCGATCAGTTTGGTTAGACCACTGTACTTTAACCATTGGAATGGTACGATCATCAACTTCTTATTTTCTCTAAGAAGAATCCTCTCGAGTCTTTCATCATAACTCAGATCTGGTGCAAGATGGATTGGTTCATAACTCAGCACATGCGACGGGTTGGGAAAATATTTTCTCAAAGCTGATACATGAAACACGCTGTGCACTGATGACAGATGTGGGGGCAGTGCTAATCGATAAGCTCTTGTTCCCACTTTGTCCAAAATCTCGTACGGACCAATATATCTTGGACTCAGCTTTCCTTTCTTCCCAAAACGCATTACTCCTTTCATCGGATCTACTTTCAAAAACACATGATCACCAACTTCAAAACTCAGCTCTCGACGTCTATTATCAGCATAACTCTTCTGTCTGCTTTGAGTTGTTCTCATCCGCTCCTTAATCTTCCTAACAGCTTCAGCTATTTGCTCTACCACATCTGGACCTAAACTAGCTCGTTCACCTACATCATCCCAGTGAAGAGGTGTTCTGTATTTTCGATCATAGAGAGCTTCATATGGGGCCATCTTTATCGAAGCTTGGAAAGTTATTATACGTAAATTCTACCAATGGCAGTTTCAACAACTCTCTGAAAAGTCTATGATACAAGCCCTGAGTAGATCTTCTAGAATCTGAATCATCCTTTCTGACTGACTGTCAGGCCTCGTGATCTACTCAGAGTTAAACCACGCAAACAATAGCGGAAGCATACAAAAAGTGGCTTAAAATTTTCGCTTTTGGCCTGACGGTTTCAAACAAATAATTTAAAATACAATCATACTTAAAATATCCCAGTTTACAATCACTCATAACAAGAGTACAGCATTTAAACAAATACAAATACCAGTACTACAACAGAATACACAATCCCACAAGCACAGGGCATTCCCTGGCTAATAGTACTAGTACATATATGCTATAAGCTAACTGGGATACTCTAACCACCTCCTGGGGCACCTCCCGCTGAGTCAAAACCACGACCAGCAGAGAAACCTGAAAACAACACACAGGCAACAAACACCAGCCCCAGAGGGACCTCGGGGTCAAACCCCAGTACGGAGAGCAGCATAAACAGCATGAGGAAAACACAGATAAATATGCAAATGTTATGCAAGGGATCAAGGCTACAACCAAAAGCAGGGAGCCAAAGGATCTCAACAGCAAGATCTGATCAAAAGAACAATCAGTTCGTGGCCACGGGTATACTGAGCACATGGGAGCTACCCACTCATCTCCAGTACACCATACCACATGCTAACAAAATAGCTCCACCTGCTGTTGCTCACTCATGAGATGTGGGAGCTACCCACACCGCTCATAGTAGCTAACAAACCCAGCAGGGAGAATGAGGTACGGGAGTTACCCGCTCAGCCTCCAAGGTATACGGTAACTACCCGCTCGTCCTTGAACATAGCATCCTGGTACTCACAATTCAACAGAACAGGCATATCTAGCAAAACAGGGATCGACAGCAATATGCGTGTATGCAAATGCAACAGCTGATATCAATAAAATGCACAATCGATAACAGCACAGAGCATACACTGCAAAGCACATAAAATCCATGCTCAATCCTAAGCTGTAAACAAGCTCACATCCGTACCTCAAATCTTCTGAGCTATAATAACAACAAGCAGATTGCCACAATGACGCAGATCCACCACCTACTCAACAGCAACATAACAACTGCTCAAATCCCGAAGCACAGGAAAGCAACATCCGGGAGCTACAACTCGACCAGCGCTATCCGACCTCATCAAACACCACAGAAAGCTCTAACAAGCTTAAAGGCAGGAACTAAACTTACCCCAACAATCTAGGAGCGAAATCCGACGCTTATGCTAACAGACTAGAGAAAGGAGATGTCTTCGCACACCTCAATAGCTTCAAGCAAATGTCCGCAAGCACCACCAAACGAAGCGTCTCAGCAAGAGGAGTCCGACGCTACCACTCTCGCTCTCGTCGGAGCTGTCTACCGACGGAAACTTAATAAGATAAGGTTCGGTGAACAGTAGCTAGGGTATCGCGACAGAGAGCAACTATCGGGAAATATTCTAAGTATGGAAACTGGATACTCAATCAAAGACCAAGTCCTCTCTTAAAAAGCCAAAGATGCTCACAGCTGCTGGAACAGTATCCACCACACTTAACTATCGCAATTGATATTCTGGCTTGCAAACAGATCTTGCAACAGATCTCGCTCTAAGCCAAAACAGATCTCTACTAACTCAAACGACGTCGCGTAGAACTACTGTCGCAACTGGACACGTCACCCGCTACTTACTGCTGAATACTAACCAACATCTGTTAGCAACGCTACAACAGATCTCTCCACAGCTGACGCTAACGCAACTCATAGCTGAGTCCTCTTCGCTAATCCAAAACGTTGTCGTTCCAATTAATCCAAACGACGACGTACTAAAACCCGCTACTGAACACGCTAGAGCACTCGCTACTGCTCAGCGACTGCTGATCTCGCTAAGACTGCTGAAAAAATCACTCAGCGATAGCTGCTAACGTCACCACTGTTGAACGCTAGCACCAAGCGATAACCTGCGCTAACTACTGAACAGCTTCCGCGAAAGAACTCAACTAACCAAAGCTGTTCTAAGAACAAACAGAACCCGATAGCTTCTCCAAGCGCAACAACTCAAAGCTGATCTCAACAAAACCCGATTAATTAACTCAATTAATCTTATCAGCTTTCGGGTCTCACATCTCTCCCCCACTAACACAGGATTTCATCCTCGAAATCAATCAACTCCAAAACAAGAGTTCAAGATAACTGGGGAAAGAAACACAAGCAACCAACTACTGGAACAAAACAACATCTACTAAAACAGATGCGACCACTCACGCTTCATCTTCTCTTCCAGTTCCCAAGTAGCTTCTTCTCTACCGTGCTTGCTCCACTGAACCATCACTAAGGGAATGGTTTTATTCCTCAGCTGTTTCTTTTTTCTATCCAAGATCTGCAAGGGATACTCAACATAGCTCAAGGTCCGATCTAACTCCACCTCGTCATTTCTCAACACATGCGTGGGATCTGGTTCATACTTCCTCAGCATCGAAACATGAAACACATCATGTAAGGAAGATAAATCTGGTGGCAACAATAGCCGATAAGCCAAAGGACCAATCTCTCTAAGATCTCATAAGGACCAACATAGCGAGGGGCTAAATTTCCCTTGAGACAAAATCTCATAACTCTACGGAAAGGAGAAACCTTAAGGAAAACTAGATCACCAACCTCAAACTCTAAAGGTCTACGCCTCTTATTCGCATAACTGGCTTGGCGATCTTGAGAAGCTTTCATTCTCTGGCGAACAAAGTCCACCTGATCTCTCATCTGCTGCACAAACTCTGGGGAAGGCAGCTGCTTCTCCCCCACTTCTTCCCAACATACTGGCGATCTACACTTTCTGCCATACAAAGCTTCAAATGGTGCCATACCAATCGTGACCTGATAGCTGTTATTATAGGAAAACTCAACCAAAGACAACGAGTCTTGCCAGCTACCACCAAAATCCATCACAACAGCTCTCAACATATCCTCTAAATTCTGGATAGTCCTCTCCAATTGGCCATCTGTTTGGGGGTGATACGCTGTACTCATAGCCAATCTACCAAAGCTGTTTGCAAACTCTTCCAAAACCTGGAAGTAAATCGAGGATCACGATCTGAAATAATCGAAACTGGCACACCATGCAGACGCACCACAAAATATATGTACAGCTTCACCATCTTCTTCAAAGAATAGCTCATGTTGTAGGGAATGAAGTGCGTAGACTTCGACAATCTGTCCAGCACAACCCACACAGCATCACAACCTCTGCTGGAACGGGGAAAATGCGTGACAAAATCCATAGCTATGTGCTCCTAATTCCATTGGGGCACCTCTAAGCTATCAACAAACCACCAGGTCTCATCCTTTCTGCCTTGACTTGCTGACAATTCAAGCATCTAGTCACAAAATCAGCAACATCACTCTTCAAACCTGCCCACCAGAAGTGAGACTTCAAGGCATGATACATCTTCCTTGCACCAGGATGGACACTGTATCTACTGCAGTGAGCTTCTCGCAAGATCTATTCTCTAAGATCAACCAGATTTGGCACAACAAGCCTGCCACGAAACCTCAAACAACCATCAGAAGAGACAGAATACTCCTCAAGCTGTCCAGCTCTCACCTTCAGTTTCAACTCATGGATGGATGGATCAGTTCTCTGAGCTGCTCTTATGCTAGAAACAATCTGTGGCTCAACTTGGAAAGAAGACACCACAACAAAATCCTCAGCTGGGTAGAACCTCCAACCAGTAGTGCTAAGATGCTCATGCACCTTCGAAATCTGCACAGATGCAAGCATCGCCACTTGAGTTTTTCTGCTCAATGCATCAGCAACAACATTCATCTTCCCAGGCTGGTATTTGATCTCACAATCAAAATCCTTAAGCAACTCCATCCATCTCCGCTATCTCATGTTCAAATCTGACTGAGAAAACAGATACTGAAGACTCTTGTGGTCGGAGTACACCACAAACTGCTCACCATACAAGTAGCGGCGCCAAATCTTCAAAGAAAAAACTGCTGCTGCTAACTCCAAATCGTGAACTGGGTAACGAGTCTCATGCGGCTTCAACTGCCGAGAGGCATAAGAAATGACTCGACCATTCTGCATCAACACACAACCCAATCCATTCAAGGAAGCATCTGCACAAACAAAAAAACCACCTGAACCACACGACAGAGCTAACACAGGCGCAGTAGTTAGCTTTTCTTTGAGCAACTGAAAACTATTCTCGCATTGCTCAGTCCAAACAAACCTCTTGTCCTTCTGAGTCAACTGCGTCACTGGCTTAGCTATACTAGAAAATCCCTCTATAAACCGCCGATAATAGCCAGCCAAACCCAAGAAACTACGAATCTCCGCAACACTCTTGGGACGCTCCCAGTTAATCACTGCCTCAACCTTACTGGGATCCACAGAAATACCATCAACAGAAATCACATGACCAAGAAAACAACTCTGTCCAGCCAAAACTCGCACTTGGAAAACTTAGCATACAGCTGCGAGTCTAGAAGCTTCTGAAGAACTAGCATCAAATGCTCTTTGTGCTGCAACGGAGTCTTAGAGTACACCAAAATATCATCGATAAATACAATCACAAACTGATCGATGAACTCTCTAAAGACTCTATTCATCAAGTCCATGAAAACTGCGGGAGCATTCGTCAAACCAAAAGGCATAACTAGAAACTCGTAATTCCCATACCTCGTACGAAACACAGTCTTCTCTACATCCTGCTCATGGATGCGCAACTGATGATACCCAGAACGTAGATCGATCTTCTAAAACACGGCAGAACCTTGCAATTGGTCAAAAAGATCATCGATCCTAGGCAAAGGGTACTTGTTTTTCACTGTCGCTTTGCTCAACTGCCTAAAGTCGATACACATCCTCATCGACCCATCCTTCTTATAAAACAAGATAGGCGCTCCCCACAGAGACATGCTAGGCCTAATAAATACCTTCTCCAGCAAATCACTAAGCTGCTCCTTAAGCTCCCTCAACTCAGCAGGTGCTAAACGATACGGAGCGCACGAAATCGGAGCTGTACCGGAACCAATTCAATGCTGAAGTCTATCTCCCGCCTCGGAGGAAAATCAAGAATTTCCTCCGGAAACACATCCGGGAAATGTCGAACCACGGGGACTCTACTAAGCTCTACGCTCGAAGAATAAGACGCATCTAAGGCATAGATCATGAAACCAGCATTCTTGAGCGACAAAAGGCTAAACATCTCCATCGCAGAGACTATAGGAATCTTCAACTGGGAATCTTAGCCGTAAAAATTCCATTTCTCGCCAGACTGGGGCCTAAATCGCACAACGCCATGGAAACAATCCACAGTGGCCCTATAGCTAGAAAACACGTCCATTCCCACGATACAATCAAAATCCCACATCACTAGCCTGATCAGGTTGGCTAACAACACACTCTCGCCAAACCTAAGAACACCATTGAACAAAATCTCCTGGGAGAACAGGCTCGCATCGGCAGGAGTCGCAACAGATACAATATCACACAATGGCGTTCACTTGGGCAAACTGAGGTCGAGAAAACTGAGGGGTGGGAAGACTGTCCAAACCACGAAGGACCAGGCTGTTGAAACGGCCTAAAATGAGGCTCCCCTAACCTCTACTGCTGAACAGGAAAAGCAGAACGACCTCTAGACGATCCACCTCAACCTTGCGGTGGTGCTGCGGTATGCTGCGATCCAGACAAAAGACACACTCTAGAAAAGTGACCGTACTGACCACAGACATTACAAGAACCCTGCACACCTACACACTGTGCTGTAGGGTGCCTTCCACCACACTGGCCACAATACTCCAACTTGGTACCACCACTGCTGGAACTACCAGAGCCAGAAGAACTAGAACCAGACTTCTTCTTGAGCTGCTTACCATGAGGCCGAAACCTCTGATGACCAAACTGTTGGGCTACCTGCTGCTGCTATTGGGATGGCTGAGAAGACTGCACAGACTGGAAAGGCTGCGCTCCCTAAACCACTGGACGACTACTCTACGCCACCTGCGGCCTACCACAAGACCGACGGTTCCTCAAACCTTCCTCGATGTCAATCACACTGTCAACCGCCTCTGCATAGCTCTTCGGCGAGCTAGCCAAAACCAAGGAATACAACTCCTCGTTCAACCCCTCAAGAAACCTAGTTCTCTTCGCTCGGGTAAAATTTTTGCGTTTGGCCTGACGAGTTAAAACAATATAATTTAAAATAATGCAATACTCAAAATAGAATCGCAGTTTAAGAAAATCACAACAACCATAACAGTATAGCATAAAACAAGTATCAGACTCCAACAATCAAATACACCAACGAAGCACAGGGCATCCCCCTGGCTAACTGGACCGATACATATAAATATGCTAAACGCTTCTGGGATACTCTAACCACCTCCTGGGGCACCTCCATCTGGGCTAGCTCCCCGACCAGCTGAGTAACCTGGACAACACAACAGGAAAGGAAAACAAACCAAGCCCCAGAGGGACATGGGGTCAAACCCCAGTACGGAGGGCAACTATAAACAGCAGTAAACAGCATGAATAAATGCAGATGCTATGCATGAGAATGCGGGACAACAGCCGAAGGCTACGACCAAGGAAGGGAGCCAAAGAACTCAATGCACAGCTCAACGGAATTCTGCAACTGAATATGTGGCCACGGTGAGTGTAGGACATGTGGGTGCTACCCACTCACCCCTACTCGCCCGTCCTTACCAGATTCATCAACAACCCAACCTATGAACTGTGGTAGCTAGCCACTCGGTGCATAGGGGAAATGAGAGTGCGGAATCACCGCTCGCCCTCGCATCCTGGTAAGTAAACATAACAACAACAACGAAGCAATGGCTGCAAAAGCTGAACGGAGATGCAAATGCGTGTATGCAACATGCTGGAATAACAAGCATATAAACATATGCGAAACAATAATAGCATCAGCACGTATACACCACATAACCAACAGTCCTCTCACAAAACAGCAGCCAGCAATAGCCATCTCACAAATTATCCAAGCCATAACATCGCTGTATTACAAGCTCCAATCCGTACCTCAATTCTGCTCAACAATTACCACAAAAGGGATCCTGAGAAATCTGGTTAAAACCTCAACGACACAACACACAGCCGAAGACAGCAACTTCGCGATCCTCAACTAGCCAAACACAGCCTCCAAGAATGGTATCAATCGAAAGAGCTCTTCGTGAGGAGTCCAACGCTACCTCGAACGTCCAAAACAACGGTCGGAAACAACGGAAATCACCGGATAAAATCAACGGTGAACAGTACTAGGGTTCGAGAAACAGAGGTCGACAACCAAGATAATATTTCGCTAAGTATGGGATCTGGTGCTCGAAATCGAAGACCAAGTCTTCCTTAAATACACGCGTAAAAGCTGGTTAAAATCATCCACTGACAATACCAGTCGACTCACGCTACTAAATACAACCAGCAGATGCAAAGAAACCAACTTCTGAATTCTCAAACCACGCAAATCAAAACGATGTCGCAGCGACTTAACAAAACGACGTCGCACCGCTTACGTCATAAAATCTGCCACCAGCTGGCTGCCTAAAACCATCGGCTGGTTCTCAAATCCAAAAGCTGGATTGTATAGCACTCAAAAGCTGATACCAGACGTTGCATCAAAACGCTGCATTCCAACTTAATAAAACGGCGTCGCATAGCTGACGTCATCAAATCCAATCGATAACCCTTCGACTGGATTCCTTAGCGCTAACTAAAACGACGACGCATAGCCTACGTCATCCAGTCACTAGCTCTCGCGCAAAACAACCAGACGCAATCTACAGGAAACCAGACGCAAGCTACAGTTGAGTTGACCATCGTTGACATCTGCTCCCAGCTGGACAACCAGTCGACACACACGTGAACAAAAACCTCGCAGCTGGTACCGGTCGCAACACTCAAAACGGCGTCGCACCAACTAATCAAAACGCTACCGTTTTGCCTCAACAAACGAGATAAAGCAGCATCTGGATACAAACACGCTACCAGCTTCCACTTAACACAACGCATCCAGATTTCACTAAAACGACGGCGTTTAGGAATCTCGCGCTACCAAAACACACTATGACTGGATTGCACCAAATCAACCAGCTCTCACCACGAAACCAGATTTTACCCAACATACCAAAAATACAAAAACTTCCAGAATTGCTTAAAATGTGAAATCTGACCCGAAAATACAATCCAAACTTCCAAATAGAGATCTGAACCACCAGAAATCTCTAAAAATCCGATTAATTCCAACCAAACTAATCTTATACAATTCCAGGTCTCACATTTCTTCCCCACTAAAAAGGATTTCGTCCCCGAAATCACAACAACTCCGGAACACACACAGCAAGAAAATACAAACAGGAACTCGCCTAGCACAAGGCCAAGAGTTCAAGATAACTGAGCAAACAATTTACATCAACTAGGGAAGAAATACAATCAGCACTAACAGCTACTGTAAATATAGCTTAACAGCTACTCAAATAGATGCGGCCACTCGCTCTGCATCTTTTCTTCCAGCTCCCAAGTAGCTTCTTCCCTTCCATGTTTGCTCCATTGCACCATCACCAACGGAATGGTCTTATTCCTCAACTTTTTCTCTTTTCTGCCAAGGATCTGCAAGGGATATTCTTGATAGCTCAACGACTGATCTAGCTCCACCTCGTCAGTTCTAAGAACATGAGACGGATCTGGCTCATACTTCCTCAACATGGAAACATGAAAGACGTCATGAAGAGAAGACTACTCTGATGGCAACAACAGCCGATACGCTAAAGGGCCAATCCTCTCAACAATCTCATAAGGTCCGACGTAACGAAGGGCTAACTTTCCCTTGTGTCCAAAGCGCATGACACTGCGAAACGAAGAAACTTTAAGGAATACACGATCACCAAACTGAAACTCAAGAGGTCGACGCCTCTTATTCGCATAACTAGCTTGGCGATCCTGGGCAGCTTTCATCCGCTGTCTAAAAAGATCCACGTGATCTTTCATTTGCTGCACAAAATCTGGGGCAGACAGCTGCTTCTCCCCCACTTCTTTCCAACAAACCGGCGATCTGCACTTCCTACCATACAAAGCCTCAAACGGCGCCATACCAATCGTCACTTGGTAGCTATTATTATAGGAAAACTCCACTAAAGACAACGCATCTTGCCAGCTACCTCCGAAATCCAACACAACAGCTCGCAACATATCCTCCAACGTCTGGATAGTTCGCTCAGATTGGCCATCTGTCTGGGGATGATACGCTGTGCTCATAGCCAATCTAGTGTCCAAAGCTGTTTGCAAACTCTTCCAAAACCTGGAAGTAAACCTTGGATCCCGGTCTGAGACGATCGAAACAGGCACACCGTGAAGTCTAACCACAAAATCAACGTACAGCTTCGCCATCTTCTTCAACGAGAAGGTCATCCCATAGGGAATAAAATGTGCAGACTTCGACAGTCGGTCTATAACCATCCAAATAGCATCGCATCCTCGGCTGGAACGAGGCAGATGCGTCATGAAATCCATAGCTATGTGCTCCCAATTCCATTGGGGCACCTCCAAACTCTGCAACAGACCACCAGGTCTCATCCTTTCGGCCTTTACCATCTGACAGTTCAAACAACGAGCGACAAAACCAGCAACATCGATATTTAGGCCAGCCCACCAAAAGTGCGGCTTCAAAGCATGGTACATATTCCGTGCACTAGGATGAACGCTATGTCTGCTGCAATGCGCTTCCCGAAGGATCTCCTCCTTCAAATAAATCAAATTGGGCACAACCAGCCTGCCCCGGAAACGCAAACAACCATCGGAAGAGACAGAATAATCTTCAAGTTCGCCAGCCCTGACATTTAAATTCAACTCGTGGATAGACGGATCAGTCCTCTGAGCTGCTCGAATAGTCGAAACAATCTGTGGCTCCACTTGAAAAGAAGAAACCACGACGTAATCCTCAGCCGGGTAGAATCTCCAACCCGTAGTGTAAGATGCTCCTGATCCTTAGAGATGTACAACGACGCAAGCATCTCACTAGCCTTCCTACTCAAAGCATCGGCTACTATGTTCGACTTCCCAGGCTGGTACTTGATCTCGCAATCAAAGTCCTTTAGTAGCTCCATCCACCGACGTTGTCTCATGTTCAGGTCAGGCTGCGAAAACAGATACTGCAAACTTTTGTGGTCGGAGTACACCACAAACTTCTCGCCATACAGGTAGTGACGCCAGATCTTCAACGCAAAGACCACCGCCGCTAACTCCAAATCATGGACTGGATAACGAGTCTCATGCGGTTTCAACTGCCGCGAAGCATACGCAATGACTCGACCATTCTGCATCAACACACAACCCAATCCATTAAGCGAAGCGTCAGAACAAACAATGAAACCACCTGAACCGGACGGCAGAGCCAACACATGCACAGTAGTCAACTTTTCCTTGAGCAGTTGAAAATCATTCTCGCACTGCTCAGACCACACAAACCGCTTGTCCTTCTGAGTCAATTGAGTCATCGGCTTTGCTATACTAGAGAATCCCTCAATAAAGCGACGATAATAGCCAGTCAGACCCAAGAAACTGCGAATCTCAGAAACATTCCTGGGACGCTCCCAGTTCAGAACAGCATCAACCTTACTGGGATCCACCGAAATCCCCTCGGCTGAAACCACATGTCCCAATAATACGACGTGATCCAACCAGAACTCACACTTGGAAAACTTTGCATACAACTGCTGGTCTCTTAGCGTCTGAAGGACAGTACGCAAATGCTCCTTGTGCTCCAAAGGAGTCTTCGAATAAACTAAGATGTCGTCAATGAACACGATCACAAACTGATCAATAAATTCGTGGAAAACTCGGTTCATCAAATCCATAAAGACTGTCGGGGCATTAGTCAATCCAAACGGCATAACCAAAACCTCATAATGCCCGTACCTCGTACGAAAAGCAGTCTTCGCGACATCTTGTTCTCTCACTCTCAGCTGATGGTACCCTGAACGAAGATCAATCTTCGAATACACCGTAGAACCTTGCAACTGATCAAATAGATCATCGATTCTCGGTAACGGGTACTTATTCTTCACAGTGGCCTTGTTCAATTGGCGAAAATCAATGCACATCCGCATTGAGCCATCCTTCTTCTTCATAAATAAGATGGACGCTCCCCACGGTGACATACTAGGATGGATAAAACCTTTCTCCAGCAAATCATCTAACTGCACCTTGAGTTCTCTCAACTCCACAGGCGCCAGACGATACGGAGCATGAGAAATTGGAGTTGTGCCAGGCACCAACTCTATGCTGAAGTCTATTTCCGCCTCGGAGGGAAACCAAGAATCTCCACCGGAAACACATCCGGGAAATGTCACACCACGGGAACATCACTAAGCTGAACGCGGGAAGAAGAAGATGCATCCAAAGCATAGATCATAAAGCCAGCATTTCCCAAAGACAACAAGTTAAACACCTCCATCGCTGAGACCAACGGGATCTTCGATCTAGAATCCTGGCCATAGAAGTCCCACTTCTCGTCAGACAAAGGCCTAAAGCGCACAATCCCAAGGAAGCAGTCCACAGAGGCCCTATAGTTGGACAGCACTGTTGGGGATCCGGATCCGCCTCCCGGCGAGGAAGCGGAAGAACAAAAATAAACAGCCGGGAGACGATCAATACGAAGAAATCAATAACAATTATCGACATACATAGGGGGTTCAAAACCACTACCTTGCTTGCACTTGTGCCTGGCTCCAACCGTAGTTACAATAACGTCGGCTCTTCTCGGTAGACTGCGGTAGATATCGCCAATCCGATCCACGACCAGAAACGAGACTCCTTCATCAGCCTGCACTAGAAGCGCTGAAGAATTCTATACGAATGGATTCTCCTCGAAAAACTAGGCCGGAACGATTTCCGGCGAAGCGGCGGGGCGGCGGCGGGCGGCGCACGGCGGCGGCGTGAGGTAATTTGAAGAGAGGGGCGGCGGTTTGCACTTAGGGTTAGGTTTAGTTGTAACACAAGTATTTAGGTTAAGTCAAAGTTCTACATTAAATAGAATAGGTGATGGATTTGGATCCGGCCCAACGGGCCCGGGTCCAACGGATGAACATTCGTTTCATCTCCATCACCGAGACTTCACCGTAACTCCGATCGCCGATCAGATCGGACCGATCGACTCAGTTTCCGAAACTAAATATTATGATCTGAAAAACCATTTTTCAGAACCCCAGTGCAAAATGACCGTTTTGCCCCTCAACAGCGGAAACCCCGGTTTGACCCCTGTTGACTTTTAAGAAGTCGCACTTCCCGAAATCCTCTTCTCGTGCTCAACACATTGAGCTGAGTATCCGTGCGGGAATCTTGAATCTAGTACTTGTGTGACCCTCAATGGTTCAGGGATACAGCTAGCCGTGGGCCCACAACCATTGCGGCTCCGGAATCACAATTCCGGACTTGCCCAACGGATCATGGTAAAGCGTCTAGCAACATCGCCCCATGATCCCCTAGGTATCACTGATAGTGCCTGCAAGAACCAGTCGATCGTGGTTAGCGTACAGTACGGTCCTTTCAATCCATATATCCCGATCAGATCAACGACCATTGGTAAATCGAGAGTCGCTATAGATCCGATAGCTATGCATACATCTTGGAGATCGAATAGTGACATCGCGAGTGCAACTAGGTAAACACATTTACCAAAAACACTTCTAGTACTCTGGCCAGAGATTTATACACTATTACCTCCTCAGATAGCATAGGATATCCACGCATGTCTGCGAGCGGTGAATCCTCGACAACGATGCATCGACTCCTACATGCATCGAGGTCTCACCCAATCCCGACGCCTTATGACCCCAAGTGAGTCGGCAAACGGGTCAAAGTGAAAAGCCTATCATGTAGAGTCTCAACCATACTTTAGTTGACTGCAACATTCCTACATCATTCCCAATGAGTAGAATGTCATCAACATATAGTACGAGGAACGTCACAGTGCTTTTAACTACCTTTTTATAGACACATGGCTCCTCGGGATTCTTGATGAAACCAAATTCCTTGATTGTTTCATCGAATCTCAGGTTCCAACTTCGCGATGCCTGTTTGAGACCGTAGATCGATCTCTGAAGCTTGCATACCTTATGCTCGCTTCCAACAGATGTGAAACCCTCAGGCTGCGTCATATAGATATCTTCCTTAATGTTTCCATTAAGGAACGCAGTTTTCACATCCATTTGCCATATCTCATAGTCGTACCATGCGGCTATGGCTAACAATATTCTAATTGACTTGAACATTGCGACTGGCGAGAAGGTTTCATCATAGTCAACACCTTGCCTTTGAGTGTAACCTGTCAGGCCTCGTGCTCACAACAGATAAACACATGCGGAAGCTATCAAAAAGTGGGTAAAATTTTCGCTTTTTGGCCCGACGGTTTTAAACGTATAATTTAAAATACAACAATACTTAAAATAAGTTTTCCCAAGTCATAAAACATCCATCAATAAAGCATACATAAGTTCAACATGTATCATATTCCCCTACGGGTACAACAACGAAGCGCAGGGCATCCCCCTGGCTAACTGATACATATATATATATGCTATATGCTACTGGGACACACTAGCCACCTCCTGGGGCACCACCAGCTGGGTTAAACCCACGACCAGCTGTAGAACCTGGGTTTCCTGAAAACAACATAACAAAGAAACAAACCAAGCCCCGGAGGGACATGGGGTCAAACCCCAGTACGGAGAGCAATAATACAACAGAAATAACAGCAAGGAATATAATGCAAGTGCTATGCATGAGACGCCAAGGAAACAATGGAAAGCTCGACCCACAAGGGAGCTAAGGAACTCAGACATAGCTCCAAGAATCATCGACAACGTACAGGTGGCCACGGGATGTGTTCACAGTGTGGTAGTGAGCCACTCGCCATGATACTACACCCACTTACCGGATGCATCAAACAACTCAACCTGCTGTTGCCTCGCCCATGAACTGTGGTAGTTAACCACTCGGCTCATGGTGGCTACGATCCCAGCAGGGAGATGAGAGTGCGGTATTGCCGCTCGCCCTCACATCCTGGTAAGAAAACAATAGCAATGAAACAATGGTACAAAGACTATCAAAACTGGATAGAAATACCATGCGTGTATGCAACAGGCGGGAATACAAGCATATAAACATATGCAACGCAGCAAATACACAAATAGCATACACAATTCTCAACAGAACACAACCAGCAGGCACGGCAATTCCACATACCAGCGACTACATTTCATCCAAGCCATAACTTCGCTGTAAAACAAGCTCAAATCCGTACCTTATACTGAGCAACAACTAACCCTGCTAGAAATCCCGAAGACTCTGGTAAAAGCCTGTTGAACACACGGCATACACAACGTAAATCTAACGGG
>KV010072.1:10906-21979 GCA_001598015.1 Dorcoceras hygrometricum
AAAATTTATGTTACGTATAAAATATATGTACAATATGATGTTGATATTAAGATAACAAAAGGAGATAAATTAAGAAAATAATATGGTAATACAAAAAGTAAAACATAAAGAATAAAAAAAAAACAAAAAAGAAAGTAAAAACAAGAATAGAGCAAAGATTGCAGGGCTCTATTTGGAGAGCACTCAATTGGGTGCTCCAAATTTTTCTTCATTTTTAGAGCACCATTGGAGCATCATTTTTCTTTAAAAATCAAGAATTCTCCAAATAAACAACACGATTGGAGATGACCTAATATTACCCGTTAATATTTGGAGGCACACTTTTATGGCCCACCTAGCCAACCAGATCATGCGGCCCAATTTTAGCAGTATGATGTATGAGAACTTCCATGAGGTCATTCATCCAAATACTAATCTAACCTATGCATGCTTAACCCAACTCTATGTTTCCTCTAAAATCACCAAAATGACAATCATAAACAATAGCAATCATTGAACATAATATTTACCAACAAAACGTTGTCCAAAGTTATCCAACATCATCACATTTCATGAGATACCAACATGATAATATAAATCTGACATATCCAAAGCAAATCAAACTATGTTATCACTTCTTGTTCATGGAGTCTTTGTTTGCGAAGAAACATTAATTTCCTTCAAGCTTTGCGTTCTTTAGAACTAAAATCATACCAAGTTTAAATATCTCTGTGAGTTCCTAACTTTTCCTTCTCACAATCTGAACACTTGAATCAACAAACTTGTCAAACAAATGATGTTGAGTTAAGCGTGCATAGGTGAGAGCAGTATTGAGATGAGTGATCTCCTGAGAAGTTCTCGTACGTCAAGCTGCTGACGTTGTGCCGCTTGATCTGGTTGGCCATGTGAGCTGTAAAATGTGATTCCAGGTTTTAACGGACAATGCTATCTCTGCTGGGGATAGGTCCGACGGTAGGGTAAGGGGCTCAACCATAACGCACACAATAGATACACTCTGCGCTGCCACGTTATAAGGAAATAAAGTTGTTACATTGGCTAACAGCTATAACTTTTGGCATAGTGATAAGCGTTTGATCCTAACAAATGATCATCTTCCTCAAAATCAACTCACTCTCATAAAATTTATCTGAATATTATCATTGTTTGAACCGATTCCATCTTCACTTTGGCTACCAGTTAGCTGATGTATTTTGTGATTATATGTTAGGTTTACATTTATTTTTACTCACATGAGTAGATGATCGAGTTTAATGTGTGGGGGAATGATATTCATTAATAATTTTAGAACAAAAATTTGAGCAGAAGACCACGAACCTGCTTCCTAGAGAGTTGACGAGGACGTAATACTTCAAAGAAGCGGTATGCACTGTTAAATTCTTTGATTGCATAGGTGGATTCAGCCTTCGTGACTTGTACTTTGGTGAGATGGGAGGATTAAAAATTGAAGGAGAAAAGAGAAAATGGTTTCAAACCTTGTTTTATATCAAACTCAAACCTTTTAATAATCATATATTTTATAATTATCCTATCTTCTTCTATCCTCCTATCATGTTAAATTCTTTGATTGCATAGGTAGATTAGTATTTGAATAGATGGACGTGCAATTGGATAAAGGGTTTTGACGTCATGGGCTTCAAATATATTTGATTACTGGAAAATTATATTCAGTGAAATTTAAATCCATCTCTTTCTTAATTTGTACAGACCTAGTATTGTGATAAATTTGAAATATATACAACCTAGAAAGATTGTCTTTTAAATCCAATTTTTAGATCCTCCAAAATCAACCATATATTTCAAAACAAATCATCTATGAAGCTAAATCAATGATTACAAATACAGTTGTAAGTATTCTTTATGCGAATAATTTCAAATATAGCCAAAACGAATGAATACGTTTGTAATTTAAAAATACCATCTTAAACTATTTTAAAATATTTTAATCTATAATAACTGAAAATGCAGTAAATGTAGTTTCTATTAAAATTCGACAGAGGCAAACAAGACAAAAGAAATACAAATTTAATTAACGAGTAAAAAAACAAATATTTGAAATGTGTGCACTGGATATATAGAGATGTTAAAATTGGTTAGCCCCGACCGGTCTACTCGTTCGACATATAAAATTGGTGAATTGAATTGATAATTTTCCGGAGCACAAAACCGATGGACGTGCCCGCTCCATTGATCCGTTTTGGCTCTACAGGCCTAGACTTGTAATGGGCCGATGCCAAGTCGAAACTTATCCCCATGCCTTCAACATAAAAGCCCATTTACTTTTTTTATTTTTTTAAAAAGCAAAAATCCATTTATTTTTAAAGTCTTCCCATCCAATTTTTCTGACATGGTATTGGTTATTTGGCATCATAATATTTTCTAATCATTTTTATCTTTATAAATAAATTTAATAATATTTTCATGACTAAAGTAATTCAAATAATGAATAAGAGATACCTAAAAGTGTTTTTTGGAAAACTTTATTTAAACAATTTCTCCATTCAAACATCGTTCCTTTTTTCTGTTTTGAAAAACTACAAGAAAATGGCGTTGACAAATGAGTGGTGTAATCGCCATCCAGATAAAAAGGAATTCTTTCCCCAGATTTTAATGTCCCCTTTTAAATATTAATCGTATCGGAAAAAAATACATGGACTATACATTATTAACTTTGTAATATCTTTTGGTTGCTTTGAATAGCATTAGAAATTATATCTTGATATCATATACAAAATAAAGGTAATATTCCGATATAATTTAACATGAATCATGGTTAGGACGACATTAAATTAATCTTTTTCTTTAAGAAATTGGAATTGAGAATCTAAATTTAGTACAGGGGTCGAAGCGATGCATAATTTATCACATTGTTAATTGAATAACTATTGACTTGAATTATTGAGAACAAATAATTAACGTTATATCATTAATAATATAACTGTTGTGCATTTAAAGATTCAAAGTCAATGTTTTTGTAGTCGTTTACTCGATAAAATTTATAAGTCTTTAAATAATCGTACAATCTACTTTCTTTTTTTTTAAAAAAATCTAATTTGCATCACAGTAGAATTTAAGTCACGATCGAACTATAATTTCTTCTTTGATCAGATTTATAAGAAGAATAATAATTCCCCATTCGCGCCTCTATTTGTAGACTCAATTTCTGTGTAATTTAATTCACTCACATCTTCTCCGCCAAACAAATAGAAAAAATGTTGATGCTAGTAAACTGCTCCAACTGCCACACGCCCCTCCAGCTGCCGCCGGGCGCCACCTCCGTCCGCTGTGCCATCTGCCAGGCCGTCACCCAGGTCGCCGGAGACCCCCGCACCGCCCCACTTGCTCCACCGCAACCTAGCTTTCTCCAATACACTCCCTCTTTCAACGGCTACAACAACTACTACCCCCCACCGTCGCCCTACAACCACGCACCACCAGGCCCTCCCCCGCAGGCTTATGGCCGGAAGAAGGCGGTTATCATCGGAATCTCTTATAAAAATACTAAGAGCGAGCTTAAGGGATGCATTAACGACGCCAAATGCATGAAACATTTGCTCGTCTCCAAGTTCATGTTCCCCGAATCCTCCATTATCATGCTCACAGGTGATATATTTTCATTTTCTCTCTCTTTTTTTCTTCGATTTCGGCGTGCTCTATCTCGATCTTAATCTGGATCAACGTGGGAACTCGTTTTTGCAATTTCTTGATCGAGTTTCCTTGGTTAAGGTTGACTTCTTTCAAGTCAACTTTTGAAACAAGCAAAGCTCAAGCATCCAACTATATTAACTTAAGCCCAGTTGCCATGAGAGATGGTAATTGGAACAAGTCATTAATGGAAAACTATTAACATTACTCGAGTTAATTTCAAGAAGCAATTTGAGCTCGAGTTATAATTTTTTATTTGAAAAATATTTTGACTGTGACATGATCTTACCTCCTTAAAATTTTAGTTTCGCTCGTGTAAGGATAAATAGCCCAAGTTAAAATCTAAAGTTCAGTCTATATTATGAACCATGTTAATGTGAATCAGATGAAACACTCAAGAATCTTTGATCCATGGATTATAATACAAAAAATCCCGAAATTATATAAGAAATTTGGAGGAAAAATATTTAGAATTGTTGCACAAAATCCTATAATATATTTTGTGGGATATATGGATGAATTTCTCACGTGCACGCGCACACGCACACGCACAAGGTTCCTTGCATTGTTATGGTCAACCCATAGTGTTCTGAGTTGTCAAACCAAGTTACGGTATTGGTCAGAATGTGGAGAGGCAAGTTGTGATATTTTGCTTTGATTGGTCAATGCAACAAAATAAGGAGGATTGTTCAATTGTCTCTCTGAGATTTTCTTTTTTCCCCCCCAATCCTTCGTAGCTGCAGCAAGCCAATTAGTGGGCCTCTAGAAAATACTAGAACAATGGAAAATAGAAAGATGACAAAACTTGTGTAGATTAATACATTATATTTCTTCTTATAAATGAAATATTAGTCATCCATAACGATAATATAGTTTTAACCTTTATATTAGGAGACTAGTGATCAAGTGGTTTTCATTGGTATCAAGAACTAGCGAGCCTCTAATATCATGTGTTCCACGCGGGTAATTCATGGTGCATTGGATATTAAGTGGTGCCCAATATTTCGACGCGGGTTTCCGTCACCCTCAAACTTTGCCCGGGTCAATCGCATATAATACTAGACAATGTATTTGGAATATCTTTGTAAGTGTAGGTTTTTTTAAGAATAAAAATAATACGAAATAAGCATTCTTTTTTTCTTTAAGAGAAGATTGCACATGGATGGATGTACGAATAAAGACAAATTATGTAATTTTGACAATACATATTTTGCGTGAGTTTTTTTAAATATATAATAATTGTTGTGGTTGTGGTAAGTAAGTAACTCTATTCTTTTTACTAAAAAAAAAAATGAATTTTCTATTGAAGTATATCGCGACTATTCTTAAGATGAAATAATTTGATGGATTTGGATTACAAATCTGTAACAAGAACTCACTCGAATTGTTTGGTTAATTTCAAATACACAAATTTCAAATGACAACCTTTGAAGTAGTTTCAAATCTAAACCTAAATCTGATGTCATTCCATATTTCAGAAGAGGAAATTGATCCAACAAGAGTCCCAACAAAGCACAACATTAGGATGGCCATGTTTTGGCTGGTTCAAGGTTGTCAACCAGGTGATTCACTGGTGTTCCATTACTCCGGACATGGTGGCCAGCAGAGGAACTACACAGGAGATGAACTCGATGGATACGACGAGACACTCTGCCCCTTGGATTTCGAAATCCAGGGGTCGATCGTCGACAATGAAGTTAATGCAACATTAGTCCGGCCGCTTCCTCGTGGAGTCAAGCTCCACGCGATCATAGATTCATGCCATAGCGGGACCGTGCTGGATCTGCCCTATCTTTGCAGAATGGACAGGTTGGTGCTATCAACTTCATATTTCTACCTTATGATATCAACTCTTAGGATAAATTTGATTACTATTTTATGTTATTTAAATCATCATTAATAATATAATGTTTTCATAGAGTAGATCTTATGAACTACAACACTAGTTACCAAAACTGGTCCGCTCTCTTTGTTATTCTTTACAAATTTTATTCATGACACCTATATGGTGTAAATGTAGCTCCGACCAAGTACTGGTGTATAGTGTGAGTAATAGTCACATCTAAGCTTGCCAAAAATTGAAATGGTAACTTACCAATACTAAAATTTGACAACGTAGAGGACCCAAATAGCAAAAAAATAGGCATATTTGACCAAAACTGCAGCTTTCCCAAATAATAATCGAGATCCATGAACTTTGGTCTTTCAAGATCGACTCACCTTCACCCTTGGATCATGCTATCCATACATCCTCTAATTTCGCAGGAACGGGCGTTACAAATGGGAAGACCATCGCCCACGAAACGGGGCATGGAAAGGCACCGGTGGAGGCGAAGCCATTTCATTTAGTGGTTGTGACGATGATCAAACCTCCGCGGATACAAACGTAAGCTATCATTTTTGTCTGAAAACCTATCTCTTTCAAAAAATTCGGAAGAAGATCCTATATGTTGCTAGCTATCCTATGTTTAGTGAATAAAACTTTACCTTTTCGCTCTCAAATAAAAGTTCACCACACAATACATTGCTTCTTGAAAAACTAAGTAGCATGTTGAAATTACTTGTAATTAAGTTTGATCACACAAGAAATAATGGTATAGCTATGTGTGCTACTTGTGGAGTTATTACAAGTAAAAAAAATTGACAAAAATGTGGAACAAAATGTAGTTACTATCCAAAGTGACCTCTACGGGTGTGATGACATTTGCTTTCATCCAAGCAATCGAACGAGGACAAGGTACTACCTATGGGAGTATTTTAACCGCCATGAGGTCTACTATTCGGAAAACCGACAGCGATTTGGGAGGAGGTAACGCGACGAGTCTACTTTCGATGATTTTAAATGGTGCGAGTGCGCCTAGCATTGGACTCACGCAGGTACGCAATCTTATGTTTGAGGGGCTTTTCAAACATATACCAATTGACTTTAATCGTGGAATGAGTTAACAAGTGATATATGGAAAAGTCAGTTTATAAAAATACTTTGGATTGTGTTTTATGTGATTGTGTTTGCTTGCAGGAACCACAGCTTAGTGCCAATGAACAATTTGATGTCTATGCGAAGCCATTTTCACTGTGAGTTTTGTGCTCCGACAACCTTAATTATCACCAAGTGTGTCCATTCCGAGAACTTTATCCTTTTATTGTTCTTTGAATTACAGTTATCTTGGAATTAAAATTTTTATTTTGTATTTGCCATGAATAATTATCGGACTCTTTATTTTTTATTTTTTCCCTCGGTCGCTCTTGAAAATGGAATAAACTTCCATCTATATTTTAAAAAAGAGTGGCACTCTCCATCATTAGTTAAATATAAATACATTTATTATATAGTTCAACAAAAATAAATATCAATATATGTGTTACGTCCCAAGACTCATAGCGAATGAATCGGGATTTTAAACAATAATTTATTGTAAAAATATTAGGCATCGTAGTATATACCAAAACTCCACTTTAATACATAATCAAGATAGTCTTTACAACTGAATCAAAAAAATATGGAATCTAAACAAAATTGAACAAAATAGTTCTAAACGAGTTTTCGCTAGCCTATAATATGTCATGTTCCTTTTCTTGCATTTGTTCTTCCTATCTATTAGAGAGGGAAGAGTTAGGGCCGGTTGTTTTGGGAAATACTCGGTAAATAGGGGATCATTTATGTACTTTTTTTTATGTTAATTTAAGTATTTATTTGTATCTAAAGGTAAATGAAACACATGTTTTTTGTACATCTAAATCACATAATAAGTTATTTCATCGAAAACAATAACATGAATTTATTTATGGTGATCTGAAAATAACATATTTGATATCCGTGAGATAAAGAATTAAAATTTTAAAACTAAATGTCCAGAAACAAAATCAACAAATTAATTTGTTAAGTGTTGTAGTTATAAACTACGAAATAAGGTTGTTTCAAAATTTCTAATGAAGTTTTAATCGCCTTTAAACTATATATATATATATATATATATATATCCTAATTCTTATTCAAAAATGAAATATGGATTCTACTTTAATTTTTCCTTTTCTCCCCTATTGTTATGTATTAATTTTAGCCAAATTTTTATCAATAGCCGGTTGTTCAAGTTTAACTCTCAACTCAATTCACAAAAAGAGAGGTCTTGGAAAATTTTAAATATGATAGAAATGAAATCTTAGCTTAGCAGGTAATGCAAATCTCCTATCAGTCCTACAAGTTGGGTACCAAAGCTAAAGTCGTTTTCTTTTTTCAACGATTATAAAGAGTGCAATAATTGAAATTAAGTTTGTTGGATATAATAATTATCACATATCGAAAGAATAATTGAAATATTTGGTATTTAGACAGTTATCTAGTTTTTAAAATAGGAACAACACCGTTACTTTGGTTATAATTTTTTTTTATTATGCAAATATAATATTAATATTTTCGACAAGATAATTTTCCTAGCTCCCATATTATATAATTTTTGTACGAGTGTTTTGATTTTATACTTTTTGCAGGAGTAACCTCACCCTTTTTATTATGGAATTTTTTTTTTTTTTATATATTTATTTAAAAAACCACATCCGCAAATCCGAATTTCAAACACCTTTTCGATTTTTTGAAAAACAATTGTCCATTGGATAACACTGAGTAACACACTGCCACCGTACAAAATTTTGAGCACCTGCAACCATGAACCTCAGTCTCTCTCCAATGGCTTCCACTCATCGCTCGGTTTTGTGTCCCCTTCGTCATCTTTCTAAAAGTGCACCGAAATATCCCCAAAACTTGCTTCGGTTCATCAACACCCCATGCTCATTCAAAATCCAAGCAGCGGGGACAGATTTATTGGGAGATTTTGGAGCGAGGGACCCGTTTCCGCAAGAAATAGAGAGCAATTTCGGGGAAAAAGTGCTTGGCTATCCCAGCACAGAGCACAAGATTTTGATCCCAAATGCCTCTGCCTTGTCTCTGGCTCAGCAAGACTGTGTTCCACTCTCTCAAATTCACCATCCCTTGTCGGAAGATGAGGCCAAGCAGCTGCTGTTCAAGGTCCTTTTTTAATGCAATTCTTTTTGATAAACTTTTATTTCTTTTTCGTGTTTATGTTGCGCTTGAAGTTCGAATCTTCTTCTCCCGCTTATCAAAGTTCGAATTGTTAGAGTTATTACTCAAATGGGCTCTGCAGTTTGCCAATAATATAATTTTCTTGATTCTGTGGATATGGAAGCAATGGTGGCTTTTTTTCATCTCTGCAAAATCAGAGGATATTGAGCCTGATCTTTTATGCAAGGGGCATGCAATTTAGCCATAAAAAAATGGAATCCCACATTTGAATTCTCTTAAAAATTCTGTGTAGGTTGTTGGTTGGAGAATTGTACATGAAGAAGGGTCTTTTAGGCTACAATGCTTGTGGAAAGTGAGAGATACCAACTGTGCAGAAGTACTCGTCAGCCGGATTAATCGTGCCGTTGAATCGACAGGGCACTTTCCTACTATTCATATAGAGGAGCCTACTCAAGTCAGAGCGACACTGTGGACTTCGTCTATTGGTATGAGCTCGAAACGATCCAAAATAAATAAATAGATCAATATTCTGACTTAAGTTTTCGACTTTAGTTACATGTGAAATTGAACCTGTTTTTGATGGTCGAAGTTCCTATAACTTTGCAGGAGGTCTATCCAGGAACGATTTCATTGTTGCTGCTAAAATAGATGAGATAAAAACATCCGATCTTATTCCCCGAAAGAGAGTTTGGGCTTAACTCTGATTCATCCCTATTGGCCAAGCCATTAATTCGGCTCTTACTCATAGATGATGCGCAGTCATTTCTATACAAGGTTTTTTCTTCTCGGCAAAATGTTTTTTGAGGAAGAAGTATATCTTTTTTGATATGTTGTAATGTTATCAGTAACCCGATACGATGGTTTAGTTTTACATGTAATTCACTTGTAATGAAACATATATACAAATACACCTTTGTTGTGATTGTATTTCCTTGTTTTGCTTTTGTTAGTATATGCATAGCGCAAAGATCAAAGTTTATAATAATAATATGAATGTCTTTATATTTAAGCAAAAACGAAGAACTTGGCATTAAGTTTTAACAAATAACAACATATATGATCTTGTAGAAATTGAATCCTTCCTATTCTAGAGGGAGGATAACTTTTATACTTGTTGTTTTAATTGACCCGCAAGAAGGGCACAACTTGGTGACAGCATCGCAACCCGAGCAGAGGCAAATGTGGCGACAAGGCCATATCATCACTGTTGCTATCTCCTTCTCACAGACCATGCAGTCGAGCCTAACCAACCCCGCCTGGTCTGTCTCCACAAACGATGACTCTGCATCTTCCTGCATATTCTCTGCGTGCCGACGCGCTGATTTGGCAGTCTCCAAGCCATCTTTCAGAGACCTAGCCATTTGCTCCAAGTACAGTACTCTACTGTGCAGCCTTTGCGTCTCGGTCTTGTAATGCTCAACTTTCTTCTCCAACTCTGCATTTTCCCTCAACTTTTTACGTATATTGGATTCTATCTCTTTGAGTTTCTTGGCTGTTCTTTCCTCGACTTCATAGTCGATTGAGTGCATCGTAGCCTCAATTTGTTGTCTCAGAATTTCACCCTGAAGCGCAAAGATATAGTTACAAACTCGAAAATCTGCCAATGAATGTTGATCAAGAAAAACCATTACATACCTGGGATTTAATTATTAGATCTAGCTCTTTGTTCTGGTGATTCGAATCTGGCGGCGGACTAGAGGTGCCACCATCTTTTACTGCAAAGGCTAACATAGATGTGAAGGATTTGAATGGCGCGGCAGCATTAAGTACATCTGCATTGCTGCTATGAGTGAAAGGTAGAGCATTTAGGAAGGGACTTTGAGTGGCAAAATGTTGGCCTTGCAGATTGAAGAGGTTTCTTTGAGGGGGGGCTGGTTCCTCAGATTCTACTGCAATTCCTTTCATCTTCCTCTTATGTGGATCCTTCACCTCTGCACGCGCGAACATTTTGTCGAAAATTCGAAATCAATATCAATCGATCAAGAAGAAAGAAAAGAAAGGGTCGAGTTCGTGCTTCGAGTGTTGGGGAATCTACTAGATTTTATACGTAAACTTGAAAAACAAAGTTCATCTGTGTTGACTTCTGATTCATCGATCCTCTTCAACGAGTCAACTTGTTTCCCGGATTGCGTGTGTGTGTGTTAAAGATAGGAAAGAGAGGAAACCTTCATTCTTGTTGATCATTTCAGATTCCTATTGTCGAACACTCAAGGAAAATGTAGGAACACTCAAGGAAAATGTAGGCAGGCGCTTTCCCGTTTCTGCAAATGAAGAAGCGAAATCGAAGTCCATTAAATCATCAAAATCAAACAACGAGTCATCGAAGAAGACAAAACATGAGATCCCATATTGTTCATGCTTTGTGACTGAGACTGAGAGGAGGAGGAAAGAGT
>KV010072.1:42636-57988 GCA_001598015.1 Dorcoceras hygrometricum
TTGATATTAAGATAACAAAAGGAGATAAATTAAGAAAATAATATGATAATACAAAAAGTAAAACATAAAGAATAAAAAAAATAAAAAAGAAAGTAAAAACAAGAATAGAGCAAAGATTGCAGGGCTCTATTTGGAGAGCACTCAATTGGGTGCTCCAAATTTTTCTTCATTTTTAGAGCACCATTGGAGCATCATTTTTCTTTAAAAATCAAGAATTCTCCAAATAAACAACACGATTGGAGATGACCTAATATTACCCGTTAATATTTGGAGGCACACTTTTATGGCCCACCTAGCCAACCAGATCATGCGGCCCAATTTTAGCAGTATGATGTATGAGAACTTCCATGAGGTCATTCATCCAAATACTAATCTAACCTATGCATGCTTAACCCAACTCTATGTTTCCTCTAAAATCACCAAAATGACAATCATAAACAATAGCAATCATTGAACATAATATTTACCAACAAAACGTTGTCCAAAGTTATCCAACATCATCACATTTCATGAGATACCAACATGATAATATAAATCTGACATATCCAAAGCAAATCAAACTATGTTATCACTTCTTGTTCATGGAGTCTTTGTTTGCGAAGAAACATTAATTTCCTTCAAGCTTTGCGTTCTTTAGAACTAAAATCATACCAAGTTTAAATATCTCTGTGAGTTCCTAACTTTTCCTTCTCACAATCTGAACACTTGAATCAACAAACTTGTCAAACAAATGATGTTGAGTTAAGCGTGCATAGGTGAGAGCAGTATTGAGATGAGTGATCTCCTGAGAAGTTCTCGTACGTCAAGCTGCTGACGTTGTGCCGCTTGATCTGGTTGGCCATGTGAGCTGTAAAATGTGATTCCAGGTTTTAACGGACAATGCTATCTCTGCTGGGGATAGGTCCGACGGTAGGGTAAGGGGCTCAACCATAACGCACACAATAGATACACTCTGCGCTGCCACGTTATAAGGAAATAAAGTTGTTACATTGGCTAACAGCTATAACTTTTGGCATAGTGATAAGCGTTTGATCCTAACAAATGATCATCTTCCTCAAAATCAACTCACTCTCATAAAATTTATCTGAATATTATCATTGTTTGAACCGATTCCATCTTCACTTTGGCTACCAGTTAGCTGATGTATTTTGTGATTATATGTTAGGTTTACATTTATTTTTACTCACATGAGTAGATGATCGAGTTTAATGTGTGGGGGAATGATATTCATTAATAATTTTAGAACAAAAATTTGAGCAGAAGACCACGAACCTGCTTCCTAGAGAGTTGACGAGGACGTAATACTTCAAAGAAGCGGTATGCACTGTTAAATTCTTTGATTGCATAGGTGGATTCAGCCTTCGTGACTTGTACTTTGGTGAGATGGGAGGATTAAAAATTGAAGGAGAAAAGAGAAAATGGTTTCAAACCTTGTTTTATATCAAACTCAAACCTTTTAATAATCATATATTTTATAATTATCCTATCTTCTTCTATCCTCCTATCATGTTAAATTCTTTGATTGCATAGGTAGATTAGTATTTGAATAGATGGACGTGCAATTGGATAAAGGGTTTTGACGTCATGGGCTTCAAATATATTTGATTACTGGAAAATTATATTCAGTGAAATTTAAATCCATCTCTTTCTTAATTTGTACAGACCTAGTATTGTGATAAATTTGAAATATATACAACCTAGAAAGATTGTCTTTTAAATCCAATTTTTAGATCCTCCAAAATCAACCATATATTTCAAAACAAATCATCTATGAAGCTAAATCAATGATTACAAATACAGTTGTAAGTATTCTTTATGCGAATAATTTCAAATATAGCCAAAACGAATGAATACGTTTGTAATTTAAAAATACCATCTTAAACTATTTTAAAATATTTTAATCTATAATAACTGAAAATGCAGTAAATGTAGTTTCTATTAAAATTCGACAGAGGCAAACAAGACAAAAGAAATACAAATTTAATTAACGAGTAAAAAAACAAATATTTGAAATGTGTGCACTGGATATATAGAGATGTTAAAATTGGTTAGCCCCGACCGGTCTACTCGTTCGACATATAAAATTGGTGAATTGAATTGATAATTTTCCGGAGCACAAAACCGATGGACGTGCCCGCTCCATTGATCCGTTTTGGCTCTACAGGCCTAGACTTGTAATGGGCCGATGCCAAGTCGAAACTTATCCCCATGCCTTCAACATAAAAGCCCATTTACTTTTTTTATTTTTTTAAAAAGCAAAAATCCATTTATTTTTAAAGTCTTCCCATCCAATTTTTCTGACATGGTATTGGTTATTTGGCATCATAATATTTTCTAATCATTTTTATCTTTATAAATAAATTTAATAATATTTTCATGACTAAAGTAATTCAAATAATGAATAAGAGATACCTAAAAGTGTTTTTTGGAAAACTTTATTTAAACAATTTCTCCATTCAAACATCGTTCCTTTTTCTGTTTTGAAAAACTACAAGAAAATGGCGTTGACAAATGAGTGGTGTAATCGCCATCCAGATAAAAAGGAATTCTTTCCCCAGATTTTAATGTCCCCTTTTAAATATTAATCGTATCGGAAAAAAATACATGGACTATACATTATTAACTTTGTAATATCTTTTGGTTGCTTTGAATAGCATTAGAAATTATATCTTGATATCATATACAAAATAAAGGTAATATTCCGATATAATTTAACATGAATCATGGTTAGGACGACATTAAATTAATCTTTTTCTTTAAGAAATTGGAATTGAGAATCTAAATTTAGTACAGGGGTCGAAGCGATGCATAATTTATCACATTGTTAATTGAATAACTATTGACTTGAATTATTGAGAACAAATAATTAACGTTATATCATTAATAATATAACTGTTGTGCATTTAAAGATTCAAAGTCAATGTTTTTGTAGTCGTTTACTCGATAAAATTTATAAGTCTTTAAATAATCGTACAATCTACTTTCTTTTTTTTAAAAAAATCTAATTTGCATCACAGTAGAATTTAAGTCACGATCGAACTATAATTTCTTCTTTGATCAGATTTATAAGAAGAATAATAATTCCCCATTCGCGCCTCTATTTGTAGACTCAATTTCTGTGTAATTTAATTCACTCACATCTTCTCCGCCAAACAAATAGAAAAAATGTTGATGCTAGTAAACTGCTCCAACTGCCACACGCCCCTCCAGCTGCCGCCGGGCGCCACCTCCGTCCGCTGTGCCATCTGCCAGGCCGTCACCCAGGTCGCCGGAGACCCCCGCACCGCCCCACTTGCTCCACCGCAACCTAGCTTTCTCCAATACACTCCCTCTTTCAACGGCTACAACAACTACTACCCCCCACCGTCGCCCTACAACCACGCACCACCAGGCCCTCCCCCGCAGGCTTATGGCCGGAAGAAGGCGGTTATCATCGGAATCTCTTATAAAAATACTAAGAGCGAGCTTAAGGGATGCATTAACGACGCCAAATGCATGAAACATTTGCTCGTCTCCAAGTTCATGTTCCCCGAATCCTCCATTATCATGCTCACAGGTGATATATTTTCATTTTCTCTCTCTTTTTTTCTTCGATTTCGGCGTGCTCTATCTCGATCTTAATCTGGATCAACGTGGGAACTCGTTTTTGCAATTTCTTGATCGAGTTTCCTTGGTTAAGGTTGACTTCTTTCAAGTCAACTTTTGAAACAAGCAAAGCTCAAGCATCCAACTATATTAACTTAAGCCCAGTTGCCATGAGAGATGGTAATTGGAACAAGTCATTAATGGAAAACTATTAACATTACTCGAGTTAATTTCAAGAAGCAATTTGAGCTCGAGTTATAATTTTTTATTTGAAAAATATTTTGACTGTGACATGATCTTACCTCCTTAAAATTTTAGTTTCGCTCGTGTAAGGATAAATAGCCCAAGTTAAAATCTAAAGTTCAGTCTATATTATGAACCATGTTAATGTGAATCAGATGAAACACTCAAGAATCTTTGATCCATGGATTATAATACAAAAAATCCCGAAATTATATAAGAAATTTGGAGGAAAAATATTTAGAATTGTTGCACAAAATCCTATAATATATTTTGTGGGATATATGGATGAATTTCTCACGTGCACGCGCACACGCACACGCACAAGGTTCCTTGCATTGTTATGGTCAACCCATAGTGTTCTGAGTTGTCAAACCAAGTTACGGTATTGGTCAGAATGTGGAGAGGCAAGTTGTGATATTTTGCTTTGATTGGTCAATGCAACAAAATAAGGAGGATTGTTCAATTGTCTCTCTGAGATTTTCTTTTTTCCCCCCCAATCCTTCGTAGCTGCAGCAAGCCAATTAGTGGGCCTCTAGAAAATACTAGAACAATGGAAAATAGAAAGATGACAAAACTTGTGTAGATTAATACATTATATTTCTTCTTATAAATGAAATATTAGTCATCCATAACGATAATATAGTTTTAACCTTTATATTAGGAGACTAGTGATCAAGTGGTTTTCATTGGTATCAAGAACTAGCGAGCCTCTAATATCATGTGTTCCACGCGGGTAATTCATGGTGCATTGGATATGAAGTGGGGCCCAATATTTCGACGCGGGTTTCCGTCACCCTCAAACTTTGCCCGGGTCAATCGCATATAATACTAGACAATGTATTTGGAATATCTTTGTAAGTGTAGGTTTTTTTAAGAATAAAAATAATACGAAATAAGCATTCTTTTTTTCTTTAAGAGAAGATTGCACATGGATGGATGTACGAATAAAGACAAATTATGTAATTTTGACAATACATATTTTGCGTGAGTTTTTTTAAATATATAATAATTGTTGTGGTTGTGGTAAGTAAGTAACTCTATTCTTTTTACTAAAAAAAAAATGAATTTTCTATTGAAGTATATCGCGACTATTCTTAAGATGAAATAATTTGATGGATTTGGATTACAAATCTGTAACAAGAACTCACTCGAATTGTTTGGTTAATTTCAAATACACAAATTTCAAATGACAACCTTTGAAGTAGTTTCAAATCTAAACCTAAATCTGATGTCATTCCATATTTCAGAAGAGGAAATTGATCCAACAAGAGTCCCAACAAAGCACAACATTAGGATGGCCATGTTTTGGCTGGTTCAAGGTTGTCAACCAGGTGATTCACTGGTGTTCCATTACTCCGGACATGGTGGCCAGCAGAGGAACTACACAGGAGATGAACTCGATGGATACGACGAGACACTCTGCCCCTTGGATTTCGAAATCCAGGGGTCGATCGTCGACAATGAAGTTAATGCAACATTAGTCCGGCCGCTTCCTCGTGGAGTCAAGCTCCACGCGATCATAGATTCATGCCATAGCGGGACCGTGCTGGATCTGCCCTATCTTTGCAGAATGGACAGGTTGGTGCTATCAACTTCATATTTCTACCTTATGATATCAACTCTTAGGATAAATTTGATTACTATTTTATGTTATTTAAATCATCATTAATAATATAATGTTTTCATAGAGTAGATCTTATGAACTACAACACTAGTTACCAAAACTGGTCCGCTCTCTTTGTTATTCTTTACAAATTTTATTCATGACACCTATATGGTGTAAATGTAGCTCCGACCAAGTACTGGTGTATAGTGTGAGTAATAGTCACATCTAAGCTTGCCAAAAATTGAAATGGTAACTTACCAATACTAAAATTTGACAACGTAGAGGACCCAAATAGCAAAAAAATAGGCATATTTGACCAAAACTGCAGCTTTCCCAAATAATAATCGAGATCCATGAACTTTGGTCTTTCAAGATCGACTCACCTTCACCCTTGGATCATGCTATCCATACATCCTCTAATTTCGCAGGAACGGGCGTTACAAATGGGAAGACCATCGCCCACGAAACGGGGCATGGAAAGGCACCGGTGGAGGCGAAGCCATTTCATTTAGTGGTTGTGACGATGATCAAACCTCCGCGGATACAAACGTAAGCTATCATTTTTGTCTGAAAACCTATCTCTTTCAAAAAATTCGGAAGAAGATCCTATATGTTGCTAGCTATCCTATGTTTAGTGAATAAAACTTTACCTTTTCGCTCTCAAATAAAAGTTCACCACACAATACATTGCTTCTTGAAAAACTAAGTAGCATGTTGAAATTACTTGTAATTAAGTTTGATCACACAAGAAATAATGGTATAGCTATGTGTGCTACTTGTGGAGTTATTACAAGTAAAAAAAATTGACAAAAATGTGGAACAAAATGTAGTTACTATCCAAAGTGACCTCTACGGGTGTGATGACATTTGCTTTCATCCAAGCAATCGAACGAGGACAAGGTACTACCTATGGGAGTATTTTAACCGCCATGAGGTCTACTATTCGGAAAACCGACAGCGATTTGGGAGGAGGTAACGCGACGAGTCTACTTTCGATGATTTTAAATGGTGCGAGTGCGCCTAGCATTGGACTCACGCAGGTACGCAATCTTATGTTTGAGGGGCTTTTCAAACATATACCAATTGACTTTAATCGTGGAATGAGTTAACAAGTGATATATGGAAAAGTCAGTTTATAAAAATACTTTGGATTGTGTTTTATGTGATTGTGTTTGCTTGCAGGAACCACAGCTTAGTGCCAATGAACAATTTGATGTCTATGCGAAGCCATTTTCACTGTGAGTTTTGTGCTCCGACAACCTTAATTATCACCAAGTGTGTCCATTCCGAGAACTTTATCCTTTTATTGTTCTTTGAATTACAGTTATCTTGGAATTAAAATTTTTATTTTGTATTTGCCATGAATAATTATCGGACTCTTTATTTTTTATTTTTTCCCTCGGTCGCTCTTGAAAATGGAATAAACTTCCATCTATATTTTAAAAAAGAGTGGCACTCTCCATCATTAGTTAAATATAAATACATTTATTATATAGTTCAACAAAAATAAATATCAATATATGTGTTACGTCCCAAGACTCATAGCGAATGAATCGGGATTTTAAACAATAATTTATTGTAAAAATATTAGGCATCGTAGTATATACCAAAACTCCACTTTAATACATAATCAAGATAGTCTTTACAACTGAATCAAAAAAATATGGAATCTAAACAAAATTGAACAAAATAGTTCTAAACGAGTTTTCGCTAGCCTATAATATGTCATGTTCCTTTTCTTGCATTTGTTCTTCCTATCTATTAGAGAGGGAAGAGTTAGGGCCGGTTGTTTTGGGAAATACTCGGTAAATAGGGGATCATTTATGTACTTTTTTTTATGTTAATTTAAGTATTTATTTGTATCTAAAGGTAAATGAAACACATGTTTTTTGTACATCTAAATCACATAATAAGTTATTTCATCGAAAACAATAACATGAATTTATTTATGGTGATCTGAAAATAACATATTTGATATCCGTGAGATAAAGAATTAAAATTTTAAAACTAAATGTCCAGAAACAAAATCAACAAATTAATTTGTTAAGTGTTGTAGTTATAAACTACGAAATAAGGTTGTTTCAAAATTTCTAATGAAGTTTTAATCGCCTTTAAACTATATATATATATATATATATATATATCCTAATTCTTATTCAAAAATGAAATATGGATTCTACTTTAATTTTTCCTTTTCTCCCCTATTGTTATGTATTAATTTTAGCCAAATTTTTATCAATAGCCGGTTGTTCAAGTTTAACTCTCAACTCAATTCACAAAAAGAGAGGTCTTGGAAAATTTTAAATATGATAGAAATGAAATCTTAGCTTAGCAGGTAATGCAAATCTCCTATCAGTCCTACAAGTTGGGTACCAAAGCTAAAGTCGTTTTCTTTTTTCAACGATTATAAAGAGTGCAATAATTGAAATTAAGTTTGTTGGATATAATAATTATCACATATCGAAAGAATAATTGAAATATTTGGTATTTAGACAGTTATCTAGTTTTTAAAATAGGAACAACACCGTTACTTTGGTTATAATTTTTTTTTATTATGCAAATATAATATTAATATTTTCGACAAGATAATTTTCCTAGCTCCCATATTATATAATTTTTGTACGAGTGTTTTGATTTTATACTTTTTGCAGGAGTAACCTCACCCTTTTTATTATGGAATTTTTTTTTTTTATATATTTATTTAAAAAACCACATCCGCAAATCCGAATTTCAAACACCTTTTCGATTTTTTGAAAAACAATTGTCCATTGGATAACACTGAGTAACACACTGCCACCGTACAAAATTTTGAGCACCTGCAACCATGAACCTCAGTCTCTCTCCAATGGCTTCCACTCATCGCTCGGTTTTGTGTCCCCTTCGTCATCTTTCTAAAAGTGCACCGAAATATCCCCAAAACTTGCTTCGGTTCATCAACACCCCATGCTCATTCAAAATCCAAGCAGCGGGGACAGATTTATTGGGAGATTTTGGAGCGAGGGACCCGTTTCCGCAAGAAATAGAGAGCAATTTCGGGGAAAAAGTGCTTGGCTATCCCAGCACAGAGCACAAGATTTTGATCCCAAATGCCTCTGCCTTGTCTCTGGCTCAGCAAGACTGTGTTCCACTCTCTCAAATTCACCATCCCTTGTCGGAAGATGAGGCCAAGCAGCTGCTGTTCAAGGTCCTTTTTTAATGCAATTCTTTTTGATAAACTTTTATTTCTTTTTCGTGTTTATGTTGCGCTTGAAGTTCGAATCTTCTTCTCCCGCTTATCAAAGTTCGAATTGTTAGAGTTATTACTCAAATGGGCTCTGCAGTTTGCCAATAATATAATTTTCTTGATTCTGTGGATATGGAAGCAATGGTGGCTTTTTTTCATCTCTGCAAAATCAGAGGATATTGAGCCTGATCTTTTATGCAAGGGGCATGCAATTTAGCCATAAAAAAATGGAATCCCACATTTGAATTCTCTTAAAAATTCTGTGTAGGTTGTTGGTTGGAGAATTGTACATGAAGAAGGGTCTTTTAGGCTACAATGCTTGTGGAAAGTGAGAGATACCAACTGTGCAGAAGTACTCGTCAGCCGGATTAATCGTGCCGTTGAATCGACAGGGCACTTTCCTACTATTCATATAGAGGAGCCTACTCAAGTCAGAGCGACACTGTGGACTTCGTCTATTGGTATGAGCTCGAAACGATCCAAAATAAATAAATAGATCAATATTCTGACTTAAGTTTTCGACTTTAGTTACATGTGAAATTGAACCTGTTTTTGATGGTCGAAGTTCCTATAACTTTGCAGGAGGTCTATCCAGGAACGATTTCATTGTTGCTGCTAAAATAGATGAGATAAAAACATCCGATCTTATTCCCCGAAAGAGAGTTTGGGCTTAACTCTGATTCATCCCTATTGGCCAAGCCATTAATTCGGCTCTTACTCATAGATGATGCGCAGTCATTTCTATACAAGGTTTTTTCTTCTCGGCAAAATGTTTTTTGAGGAAGAAGTATATCTTTTTTGATATGTTGTAATGTTATCAGTAACCCGATACGATGGTTTAGTTTTACATGTAATTCACTTGTAATGAAACATATATACAAATACACCTTTGTTGTGATTGTATTTCCTTGTTTTGCTTTTGTTAGTATATGCATAGCGCAAAGATCAAAGTTTATAATAATAATATGAATGTCTTTATATTTAAGCAAAAACGAAGAACTTGGCATTAAGTTTTAACAAATAACAACATATATGATCTTGTAGAAATTGAATCCTTCCTATTCTAGAGGGAGGATAACTTTTATACTTGTTGTTTTAATTGACCCGCAAGAAGGGCACAACTTGGTGACAGCATCGCAACCCGAGCAGAGGCAAATGTGGCGACAAGGCCATATCATCACTGTTGCTATCTCCTTCTCACAGACCATGCAGTCGAGCCTAACCAACCCCGCCTGGTCTGTCTCCACAAACGATGACTCTGCATCTTCCTGCATATTCTCTGCGTGCCGACGCGCTGATTTGGCAGTCTCCAAGCCATCTTTCAGAGACCTAGCCATTTGCTCCAAGTACAGTACTCTACTGTGCAGCCTTTGCGTCTCGGTCTTGTAATGCTCAACTTTCTTCTCCAACTCTGCATTTTCCCTCAACTTTTTACGTATATTGGATTCTATCTCTTTGAGTTTCTTGGCTGTTCTTTCCTCGACTTCATAGTCGATTGAGTGCATCGTAGCCTCAATTTGTTGTCTCAGAATTTCACCCTGAAGCGCAAAGATATAGTTACAAACTCGAAAATCTGCCAATGAATGTTGATCAAGTAAAAACCATTACATACCTGGGATTTAATTATTAGATCTAGCTCTTTGTTCTGGTGATTCGAATCTGGCGGCGGACTAGAGGTGCCACCATCTTTTACTGCAAAGGCTAACATAGATGTGAAGGATTTGAATGGCGCGGCAGCATTAAGTACATCTGCATTGCTGCTATGAGTGAAAGGTAGAGCATTTAGGAAGGGACTTTGAGTGGCAAAATGTTGGCCTTGCAGATTGAAGAGGTTTCTTTGAGGGGGGGCTGGTTCCTCAGATTCTACTGCAATTCCTTTCATCTTCCTCTTATGTGGATCCTTCACCTCTGCACGCGCGAACATTTTGTCGAAAATTCGAAATCAATATCAATCGATCAAGAAGAAAGAAAAGAAAGGGTCGAGTTCGTGCTTCGAGTGTTGGGGAATCTACTAGATTTTATACGTAAACTTGAAAAACAAAGTTCATCTGTGTTGACTTCTGATTCATCGATCCTCTTCAACGAGTCAACTTGTTTCCCGGATTGCGTGTGTGTGTGTTAAAGATAGGAAAGAGAGGAAACCTTCATTCTTGTTGATCATTTCAGATTCCTATTGTCGAACACTCAAGGAAAATGTAGGAACACTCAAGGAAAATGTAGGCAGGCGCTTTCCCGTTTCTGCAAATGAAGAAGCGAAATCGAAGTCCATTAAATCATCAAAATCAAACAACGAGTCATCGAAGAAGACAAAACATGAGATCCCATATTGTTCATGCTTTGTGACTGAGACTGAGAGGAGGAGGAAAGAGTGAACCTGTTGAAAAACAGAAGGTGGGGTAGCGGCGGATGAATGGCCATGGAAGGCTGATAAAGGGAGTGAAACGACGGGTGCAGCCGCGCTGATGATCCGCTCCACCGGACGCCTGCTTTCATGAACGTCGCTCCGCAAAAAATGGCGTCGCTCGAATTTGAATGCATGCCCTTTCAGTTTCCGAGCCACCGATTCGGCGATTAGAAAATGGTAATTTTATATCGGTGCAATGAAAGCTTGAAACTTACAATTAAAAGTTTGGACAAAAAAATATAGAATTTTGGAACTTGAGATTTACCAAGTCGAAGTTCATTCTTTACCAAAAAGATTCATAATTTATCTTCATGCATAAAATTTGTTGCTCAATTTCATCAATTCATATTTTGAATCGATTTTCAAAAGATATTTACTACACAACCGCATTCTAGTTAATTACTACATAATCTCGAATTCTTCTCGTTACTTTATTGTTTTCGGCCAATGATTAATATATATATATATATATATATATATTCACTTACAAAAATGTGTTTGAATAGCTGTAAGGTGTCTAATAAAATTGTAACATCGGTTGTCTAATCTGATATAAATAATACGTTGTGATCATTCGTAAGAGATAAAGTATGTATGTCATAGTATCGAAGCAAAGTACGGATATGATATTCGTATGTGAAGGCATTTTAATGTTTGAAACGTCCAGTGAAGATTGTGTATGATACATAAAAAAGCTTCGTGACAATAAATAAATAAATAAATTTAAATTATTGTAAACATAATTTACATTTTAATGTTAAAATATAAAAGCATTAGTAGGACAAATACAAAACTTACACAAAGGAATGGAAGAACAGAAGGATGAATGAAGAAGGAAGGAGAGTACAATGAAGGAGGAATGGAAGAGAAAAAGGAGAGGCACGAAAATATCGAACACAACCCATGTATATATACGGCTCCGTTTGGACACGTTTTATAAAAATATTTTTATAAAAGTGTTTTTAAAAAAATTCTTGCAAAACGTTTTGAAAGTTCTTTTAAAGGTAAGTATGTGTTTGGACAACTATTTTATAAAAATATTTTAAATTAAAATTAGAAAATGATTTATAATTAAGAAATAGTATTAAAATAGCATTTGAATGATTAATCTAGACGTATTCCCCAGTTCCTGATATCAGATGACAGTTTGATCAAACGACCTTGACCTATGTACAGGTGTCTAAGCCATAATTCAATAGAAAATGAGAACAGAGCACAAGGTGGTTCATAACCACAGCTTAAGAAAAGTTTATGTTACTTCCTTTTAAATGCAACTAAATGTTTCAAACATGTGCAGTTATGCTTTCAGATTTTCCAGACAGTTATAAGTTCTGTAAATCTTGGTTGTTGAATTCCGCTCAATTATAAGAACAGAGTTGTTTTTCAGTTCAAAGAATAAAATTCCTGTACTTTTGCAATTTAGTCCAGAAGTATTTTTAGAAGTATTTTTGGTTGTTTGTTTTGGACCACGTACAAACTTTTAGTATCATTCCATTTGAACCTCAAACTTATTAAATTAAGTTAGAAAAAGTTAAGTCGTTACAAGTCAATCGCAACATTATAAACTATTGTTAACTTCCTTTTCTAAACATTGTGGAACGGGGTATCGCAATCACCCTTTTCTTTAGAACGTGACACCCCCTTCATGACCTGAATTCTCGATCCACCAATGCAAGGAATCTGGAGGAGACCCTTATAGGTTCAATAGGTGGCTCCCATGAAGTAATACTTTATCCCGGGCTTTTTTCAAAAATAATGTAGAAATGAAAATGTTTTTTAAAAATAACGTATTTGAGAGGAGTTTGCAAAAATACCGCAAAACGCGGTTGCGGAGTGCGGACGCTCGAGGGTCCGCTCTTACCAAGAGCGGACGCTGGTTTTTTAAAAAAAAAATAGTGTAGCGTCCGCTCTTACAAAGAGCGGACGCTGAAGTTTTTTTTAAAAAAAATAAACACGGAGCGTCCGCTACTGGCAGTAGCGGACGCTCGACGATATATAAAAAAAAAATTATATATGTAGCGTCCGCTCTTGCTAATTAATAAAAAAAAAAAATAAAAAACCTGATTTGATGCTACATCACGTAGCGTCACATCACCTTAATACATTTCACGTGAAATGTTGCTTTATGAGTTATTGTTCGCAGCTTTTGAGCGTCCGCCTATACGCAGAGCGGACGCTCAAATTTGTATTTTTCACAATCTTTTGTTATAAAATAGGGAGCGTGAGATGAGATGAAACCAACCATTCTTACTCTTATAATATATTTCGCTCCAGCTTTATTCATACAAGTCGAAAGCCTTCTTCATTTTCCTTCTCAATTCACAAAAGTCAAAGCCCTTCTCATTTCCCTTCACAGCTTATCTCAAATCACAACAGCCCTTCCCATTCGTCCTGTGTCTGTTCTATATTTTCATCTATCTCTTGTTTTAGTATTCTCTATCTATATTTTATCTATCTGTTATTTTATGGAATTTTTTAAATTATTCTATCAAATAACCTAGGTTTTGTTCTTTTAAATGGATTCTGTCGTGTTTTTATATTTTGGTGGCGATATTGTTGTTGCAAATGGCTCTGTCGAATATTCGATTTCACATCGAAGGCCGATGAGAGTACCACGATCAATAAATTTGTTTGATTTGGTTGAACTTGTATGTAGAATGTTGAACATTGACAGTTCTAAATTTTCTATAAAATTATCTACGAAATATGCATTTATGGAGAGATCGTGTTGGACAGAAGTCTTAATCCATATAGAAGATGATGGTGTTTTAGAATTTGTGATGCAATGTCCCAATATGCAGATTTTGCACTTGTACGTGGAGACACATTCAATTAATCCGACTGTTGTTTATAATGAACCTGATGATTCATATATTCAGCATGTCTCTGATGGAGGGGGTTTTAACCAAGCAGGTACTTCTACATATGATATGTTCCATGAGCCACAGTTTTATGTTCCACAGGTTACGGAAGGATTATGCAATATATCTCTGGATCATGGAAGTGGATCATGGGATCAACATTTCACCGGAGGAAATGAATATTTTGACACGAACACTGCTGATCCTGAAACAGAGGTAGCTTCTCCGGACCAGGGTGACGCTAATACACATGTTGATAACATTGATACCGAACCAGACACATCATCTGATGAGTCTGATGAAGAACCTGCTGATGCTGAACATGAGGATATCATGCACGAGGGGACATCATCTCGTCCCGTCCAAGGAGAAACTTTACAACGACAAGTCACGCCATTTCTCTCCAGCACACATGAAATGCCATCTTTTTTTACTACAGTGTTCGGGGAAGAGATACCTGATTCTATTGGTGTACCTTCTGGAAGAACGAGCTACTACAACACTGAGAGAGGTGAGTTATCTGTAAACATGATGTTTAAAGATAAACAAGATCTGATTGCATCTGTGAAGGACTATTCTGTTAGAATTGTTAGACGTGAGTATACTGTAGTGGAGAGCACACGCACTTTGTGGAAGGTAAGATGCAAGAACATTGCAAGCAGAACCACGTGTCGTTGGGGTTTACGAGCTTCTTTGAAGTCGAAGACAGGTTATTGGAAAATAACTAAATATGGTGGACCTCATACATGTATGGCCTCCAACATCGGAATTGACCATCACAACCTGAACAGCAACATGATCGCTCAAACTTTGTTGGGTATTGTACGATGTAATCCTTCGTACGAGATCAAATACATAATGGAGAATATGAAAGAAAAATATGGATACGAAACGTGTCGTTGGGGTTTACGAGCTTCTTTGAAGTCGAAGACAGGTTATTGGAAAATAACTAAATATGGTGGACCTCATACATGTATGGCCTCCAACATCGGAATTGACCATCACAACCTGAACAGCAACATGATCGCTCAAACTTTGTTGGGTATTGTACGATGTAATCCTTCGTACGAGATCAAATACATAATGGAGAATATGAAAGAAAAATATGGATACGAAATCACGTATTCAAAGGCATGGAGAAGTTTGAGACATGTGGTCGAAATTGTTTATGGTACGTGGGAGAGCTCTGTTCAGCTACTACCAAAGTATTTGCGTGCTCTGGTGCGATATAACCCAGGAACAATTGTGGAGTGGAAGCACCTAAGGGAAACCAACCATCCGGTGAAGACTTTGAATTACGTGTTTTGGGCTTTCAAGCCTAATATAGATGGGTTTCAACACTGTCGTAAAATAATTAGTGTTGATGATACTCATTTATATATAAAATATAAGCACAAAATATTGGTTGCTGTTACTCTAGATGCGAACAA
>KV010072.1:81078-104864 GCA_001598015.1 Dorcoceras hygrometricum
TTTTTGTGATAGATTTTTTATTTTAATATACAATTAAATGTGTATATTTTACAAAATACAAATTAAATATTTTATAAATATTTGTACATAATTCAAACTATCATTAAAAAAAGGTGCAACAATACATAACATAAACTATATTAAACTTAAACAATCAGGACAAACGGAGCTAAAAAGTCTTTAGGAGAGAAGCACACGGCTTAACATTAGTGTAACACACAAGGGTTGAGTTATGATGACTATAGCACAACTTGATTTAGATTATTTCGAGTGATATAACCAGAGAAACTAGCAGATGAAGGTGTTTCTTTAATCTTCTTCCAAATGAAGGCACGCCATTCTACATATATGTATCAGATAAACAAACAAGCACATAGACCAATTACAAGAATAGTTACATTGACACATCAAATCAGAGGTAAAAATATGCTTGAAATGCACCAAAAAATGTAACATCTAAAATAAAAAAAGCATTCAAACGAACATACAAGATCAAATAGCACCCACATGTCTATAATTTTTTTCTAAAAGCCCAGATACTATTGGTCGAGACTACAGCAAAAGAGTCCCATCCCATCAATGCTCTTGCCCAGCTAGGACTTAAATGTCCCAAATAACATAAATATTTGCTGCAAAGGGATGGAAAATAGGCCACTTCGTGGATGAAATGTTTCTAAAATACATATATGAGATTCTACTCATGATTCAGGTGCTAAATTCTACGAAGTATGCAGAAAATCATAAAAGTTCACATTTTTTGTCAAAGTTTTCTGCTCACATTCAACAGGTAGGGGTGGGATTTTTCATCCTCAACTAGAGATAGAAACATGAAACGCAAGAACACTTGTGTACTTTAAGACTACAAAAAAAAAGAGGGAAAAAAGGGAAACTGCAAAGCAAATACAACCTAAATCAGTTTCAGCTTGCTTGAGGGAAGAACTGATAATTATATCAATTAATCTTAGCCAAAAGGCCAAGCTACACAAGTAATGCAGAGAAGTGCATTAACAAAACGTTCTTGTAACTTACGAATAGAAAAACTAGGGGATGATCCTATATGGTAAAACCATTGCATATGAAAATTATATGAACAATCCCACGATTACCACATAAACCCACAATCACTCCCAGTTTCTCTTACAGAAAATGGATAATACGAAACCACAGAAACCTACAATCTTGGTATAAAATAGAAAATGGACAATACGAAAACCAAAATCAAATAACACTGATGTGGGAGTTGGTTTACTAATGCTGGTGCAGTGGTGTATGAATAGAAACGATGTATGCAATCAAGACTCAAAGGAACGTTGCAACAGAAAAGAAACGGTTGAAGGGAAATTGATCCATATACACAAAGTCATGGTGTATAACAGCGATACAAAAAAATCATCCAATTTAATCTCTTCATTTTCTCTGTTTTCAGTTCCTGCGTTGAGCATAGATTGTATAGAAAAAGTTTCTGGGTTTGTACAGATTGTAAACATCTCTGTAAACATCAATCTCCATTGGGTATAGTGAATTTCTCCTTGAGCAAAGTGGATGTAGGATTAGTTTCAAATCCGAACCACTATAATTCTGGTGTTCTTCCATTCTTTCTGTTTCTATTTTGTGTGTTTCTTGACTGGAGAGTTTTGTAGTCTGTGGGTAAATCACAACAAACTGGTATCAGAGCTTGGACACACTGTAGAAGGAACGAAGATGACGATCACTTCAACTACAAGGTATGACATCGAGAAATTCACAGGAAAAATGCTTTCAGTCTCTGGAGATTGAAGATGCGGGCACTGTTGGTGCAAAATGGACTGGAGGAAGCCCTGCTAGGGGAAGGAAATATATCTGATACGGTTAAGGCGTCAGAGAAGAAAGATATCCTCGCTAAAGCCCACAGTGCACTGATATTGAGCCTGTGAGACAAAGTATTACGGGAGGTATCAAAGGAAAAATCGGCTGCTGCAATCTGGGTAAGACTCGAACACCTATATATGACTAAGTCATTGGCAAATAGGTTATTTCTCAAACAGAAACTGTATACATTCAAGATGCCCATTGGGAAATCAATTGAAGATCATATAGACAATTTCAATAAGATAATCTTGGATCTTGAAAATATAGAAATTAAATCGAGGATGAAGATCAAGCATTGTTATTGCTTCGATCACTGCCAGATTCTTATGAGAACCTCATAGATACGATGATCTATGGTAAAGAACTCTTGACATTAGAAGAAGTACATGCTGCATTAATGACAAGGGAGTTGAACAAGAAGGTGGAGCCTTCGGGAGACACACATGCTGGCGGCCTCTATGTCAGGGGAAGGACAGAAAGAAGGGAATCTAAGGACATAGACAAGTCCCGTTCAAGGTCCAAACACAAATTCAAAAGAAGGTGCTTTGTGTGCAAGAGGGAAGGACACTATAAAAGGGACTGTCCTGATCGGAACAAGAAATCCACAGAAAAAGCAACATTAGGTGATGTAGCAGTGGCTGAGGATGGTTATGAAAGTGCAGATGTCCTCTCTGTTACTACTGAACGTTCTGAAAAGGAGTGGATCTTAGATTCAGGTTGTTCCTTCCACATGAGCCCATACCAAGAATGGTTCATTCAAATCACTAAATTGGATGTGGGAAGGTCTTCATGGGAAACAATATGGCATGTAACGTCGAAGGAATTGGCTCTATTGCAGTCAAATTGCCAAATGGAACCACCAAGACTCTGTCAGAGGTCAGATATGTTCCTGGTTTAAAGCGCAATCTAATCTCTCTTGGAATGTTGGATAGGCTGGGCTATGAATTTAGGGCCAAGGAGGGAGTTCTCACCATCACCAAAGGAGCAATGGTGGTGATGAGAGGACATATTCAAAACGGTCTCTATGTTCTTGAAGGGGAGTCCTCAATTGACCCTGCTGTGTTGAGTGCTCATTCCAGCATTGATAAGACGAAGTTGTGGCATGAGAGGCTTGGTCACATAAGTCAGAGAGGTTTATTGGAGCTGTACAAACAGGGAGTTTTTGGCAAAGATCATATTAGTAAGCTGGATTTTTGTGAACAGTGTGTTCTGGGAAAGCAGACAAGAGTTAAATTCAGTAAGGCAGAACATAAAACTAAAGGCTCACTGGATTATGTGCATTCAGATGTATGGGACCAATGGAGGCTCCCGCTATTTTGTGACATTCATAGATGACTACTCTCGCAGAGTATGGTTGTACACAATGAAACATAAAAATGAGGCCTTAGAAAAGTTCACAAACTGGAAAGCTTTGGTAGAAAATCAGACTGGGAGGAAATAAAAAAGCTGCGAACAGACAATGATTTGGAGTATCTTAACCATGAATTCTCAGAACTGTGTAAGAAGGCTGGAATTGCTAGACATCTCACAGTAAGACATACTCCTCAACAAAATGAACTTGCTGAGAGGATGAATAGGACAATCCTGGAACGTGTCAGATGTATGCTTGCAAATGCTGGTCTTCCAGCAAGCTTCTGGGGGGAAGCAGCTGCCACTGCTGCCTATCTCATCAATAGGTGCCCCTCAACTGCCCTAAACTTTAAGACACCTATGGAAGTTTGGTCAGGGAAACCAGCAGAGTATGACTACCTAAGAGTATTTGGTTGTCCAGCTTATATTCATGTGAGTGAAGGAAAACTCAAGCCAAGGGCTAAGAAATCAATATTCCTAGGCTATCCAGAAGGAACCAAAGGTTACAGAGTGTGGATCACAGAGGGAGGTGTTGGTAAAGCTGTGATAATCAGGGATGTAACATTCCATGAAGAGGGACTCCCCAGGAATACATTAATGAAGAATGGGATTCAATCCAATGAGGGGAGTCAGGACAGTGATCAGATAATGACAGATACTGCTGTAACACAAGACACCACTCTGATACAGTCCACAACTGGGCAGGATCAGGAGGATTCTCACTAACATGGAGCCATCGAACTTCAACAGTATGCACTGGCAAGGACAGAGTAAGAAGAGACATAAGACCTCCTTGCAGATATGGCTACGCAGATTTAATAGCATATGCCTTGAGTGTATCAGATATACTGGATGAAAATGAACCGTGTACTTACTCTGAGGCAGTGAGTTGCAAGCAGGCTCTGGAGTGGAAGCAAGCTATGAAGGAGGAGATAAACTCCCTGCACAAGAATGGTACCTGGGAGTTGGTGGAGCTTCCTAAGGGCAGGAGGGTGGTTGGATGTAAGTGGATATATAAAATGAAGGAAGGTATTCTGGGAATGGAGAATGTCAGGTTTAAAGCCAGACTGGTTGCGAGAGGATTCACACAAAAAGAAGGGATAGACTTCAATGAGGTGTACTCCCCCGTGGTCAAGCACACCTCCATTAGAATATTGTTGTCACTTACTGCAAGCCTAAATCTTGAACTGGAACAGATGGATGTAAGAACTGCATTCTTACATGGAAATCTCGATGAAACCATTTTCATGAGACAGCCAGAAGGCTTTGAGGCGCCATGGGAAGAATCAAAGGTCTGCCTGTTGAAGAAGGCGTTATATGGTCTTAAACAGTCGCCTCGACAGTGGTATAAATGCTTCGACAACTTCATGATGGACAACTCTTTCATGCGCAGTGAATTCGATTCATGTGTGTATTTTAAGCGGACAGAAAGGGGTTGCAACATATACCTGCTTCTGTATGTTGATGACATGCTGATGGCTTGTGAGAGCATGTATGAAATCGTGAAATTGAAGGATCAACTGAGCAGTGAATTTGATATGAAAGACCTTGGTCCAGCTCAAAGGATTCTCGGTATGCACATTAGGAGAGACAGGGAAAAGAACTTGCTGTTTGTCACTTAGGAAGACTACTTGAAAAGAGTGTTGACATGGTTTGGGATGGAACAATCGAAAGGGGTAGCTACGCCACTGGCTGCTCACTTTAGATTGTCAAAGGACCAGTGTCCCTCTTCATTGGAGGAACAGAAGCACATGGAAAATGTTCCATATTCGAGTGCCACGGGTAGCCTAATGTATGCTATGGTCTGTACCAGACCTGATCTAGCATATGCAGTTAGTCTGGTAAGCAGGTTCATGTCAACTCCAGGAAAAGCACACTGGGAGGCTGTAAAATGGATCTTGAAGTACATCCGAGGAGCAACAGATAAGGGTTTGGTATATGACAGAAAACAGGGATTGGGACAAGGGCTGATTGGTTATGTGGATGCAGACTTGGCAGGAGATATAGATAAGAGAAGATCAATTACAGGATACATCTTCACCTTTGAAGGAAATGTCCTAAGTTGGAAGGCAAATCTACAGTCTGTAGTTGCATTGTCCACCACAGAAGCTGAGTATGTGGCCATAACTGAGGCAACAAAGGAAGCTATATGGCTAAAGGGCATTCTGATGGAGCTAACAGGTGAACAAGCTGATGTGAAGTTGTTCTCAGACAGTCAAAGTGCCCTACACTTGACCAAAAATCCCATGCACCATGAAAGAACCAAACATATTGACATTCGGATGCACTTCATCAGGGATATGGTGGAGCAGGGAGTGGTAAAGATGGAGAAAATCTCAACCAAGGAGAACCCTGCTGATATGTTAACTAAACCAATACCAACCTCAAAGTTTGAAGACTGTCTAATACAGGTTGGTGTTGGCACTTGGAAGGGGAGTTAGCAGATACAGGAGAAAAGGCTCAGGGAGCATAAGCAAACCAAGGTGGAGATTTGTGGGAGTTGGTTTACTAATGCTGGTGCAGTGGTGTATGAATAGAAACGGTGTATGCAATCAAGACTCAAAGGAACGTTGCAACAGAAAAGAAACGGTTGAAGGGAACGGTTGAAGGGAAATTGATCCATATACACAAAGTCATGGTGTATAACAGCGATACAAAAAAATCATCCAATTTAATCTCTTCATTTTCTCTGTTTTCAGTTCCTGCGTTGAGCATAGATTGTATAGAAAAAGTTTCTTGGTTTGTACAGATTGTAAACATCTCTGTAAACATCAATCTCCATTGGGTATAGTGAATTGCTCCTTGAGCAAAGTGGATGTAGGATTAGTTTCAAATCCGAACCACTATAATTCTGGTGTTCTTTCATTCTTTCTGTTTCTATTTCGTGTGTTTCTTGACTGGGGAGTTTTGTAGTCTGTGGGTAAATCACAACATTATTAATATCCATTATTCCGATTCGACCGTTCTATTGAACCGTTTTTATAACTATACCGATTTGATTATAAAAACATTAGTTTCTAAGCACTAAGTCCATGTATATATATATACATATATAGACACCACACGAGTAAATTCGTAAAGAATATCCCCTTTCCACTCGACGTAGTTAAGTTCTTTGCAAATGTTTTAGGATCAGCACTCATATTTTATGATATTTGCATACTTGTTTATTAAATACAACAGTACAGCTACATGTTGCTCATCTTTACAAATTAATTAGTTAATACAGAATTAAAATATGATTCTAAAAGGTGATGTCATGTAATAAAAATACTATATCTGGAAAGACTGACGGGAAGTTTTATCGATTCTAATTTTTGTTTGTCTATAGTATTTCTGTGGTATTAAAGAAGTTGTATAATATGAAATTTAGTTATGAAAATAATGTGATATTTATAGATTATTGTAATAATGATAACATTGGCACAGCGTATAAAATTGACACATAAATCAACTGTGTATAATGATGGATATAGTGATACTTTGTGTTGTTGAATCTCAACAGAATCCCAAAAACATATTGGACATAAAAAAAGAATCTCATGGAGAATTTATTACAAGTTGAATATCGATCTTCACAGACACCGACACTGATACACGAGAGGAATGGAACCAACTAAAAATGAGTAAAATAAAGAGTATATTTGAAACAAGTATACCCAGTGGGACTATAAGGGCTGCAATTGGTCACCCAAGTGACGCCACGGGCAGATCGAAACGCGCCGGTACCACCGGTTATAGATAGCTCGCGCGAGTTCACCAGCATGGGATCTCGTCCCAAAACCGCGACAGAGCTTCCCTTGTACTTCCCCTGTGTGAAGTAGAACACAACATTGAGGTACAAGACCCTGTCCTCCAAGTCCGCCAACGCGGCCATCCCCTGTCCTCTGGCGAGGTCCGGGGACTTGGGATCACGCCCCACGGTCACGCGATCATCCGCAACCACCGTGATTCCGAAGTTGGTGGGAGAGGTGAAGGAAATGTTGGAGTACCCCACCGGGAACACCGTCTGCCCTTCCCCGCTCACGATGTCTTGCACGTAGAACTCGATGATCTTGAATTTCGGCGTGCTCGATTTTTTAATCTTTTTGAACCACTTGTCCACAGGGGTTACAGTCTTGCCGGAGACGTATGAGGTATATGCCAAAAGCAGTAATGAACAAAGAATAAAAATGGTGTGTAGATTTAATTTCCCCATCACTCACAAGTCTATCTAGCTTCGGTTTCTTTTTTTCTTCTCTCTCTTTCTGTGTGTAGTATGTGTGGATGGATGAGAAGTAACCGTGATAAAGAATAGTATATATATAGGTATTTGCCATGTACAGATATCAGACAGAAACAGAACAAATGAATGGAAGTGGTCAATATTGGTTTGCTTGAAAAAGGTTATGACGACTGGGCCGATGGGCGATAAGATAGTAAATTAACACATGGAGTCTAGCTAACACGGGTTGAAAACTAACTATTCATTTTTTCTTTTTTTCTTTTATTTGCATGAGAGTATGCACGGTATAACTTTCAGAAAATAGAACTAAAAGAGTGACACATCTCGAATTTGTATACTCGTTTCTAGTGTTGTTTTCCTATATTTTATTGCTTATATCTTTTATTTAATACATTTGTCCAAACTGTAACACGATAGAGTCAACAAGATGATCTAAACTTGTGTTGCTTCAACATACGTGGGTGCACTAATACGTTGGACATATCTAGACCTGACCACTATTTCCAAGAACCGTGACGGTCTCCCTCTAATTGAGAGTGAACTTATAAAATCGGTTTTCTTGGTTTCAAAACTGAAGCCTGATGGGAATGGAACCATTGCTTTTAATAGGATCGGATCTCCTCGTTCGACCGGGAATCGGTTCCTAGTCCTATTCGGTTAAGGTGATATAACTGTTTTATCAGCTTGTCCTGTCAAGAAACCGATTGAACCGAGCAAAAATCCGGTTGAACAAGACAAATTGATACAACCGGTTTTCAATTTTAATTTTGAAAAAGATTATATTTATTACCATTTTAATCTGTAAAACTAATATTTTGTTACATATTTATATAATTACTGTACCAATACATATATATATTTTTTTATATATATATATATTTTAGTTATTTTAAAAACTAAAATATTTTATTTATTATACTATATTAATACAATATTCCGACTCAAACTGACCATTAGATCATTTTTAGAAGTTAGACGATTCAGTTATGAAAAGATTGCTTAGAAAGATGTGAACAGAACCATTAATCATTAATGAATTAATTAAATTTAGCATACTTTTTGGGTATACATTGCGTTCGATTAGGAAAGTAAACTATTTTGTATATAATGCTTAGTTCTAACGTACATTTGAAATTAGACTTTTCCACTGTGATGTTGTAATGTAGTTAATAGTCATCTTGAATTTGCATTTCTCGACTCGCTCACTCTGAAGAGTAAGATTAAATGACTACCACATCCTAAAGAGTCAAATAAGGGGGAAAAAACAAACTGATGCTGCGGCGTACTTTTTTGAATGTCAGAATCCAACAAACTTACAATTAATAAGGGTTGACACATATTTCTTACTAGTTTTTTCAAGTTTTGTCTGTATCCTGGAGGTTTATGTTACTACGTATGATTGGCTATTAAATGTTTTTATAATTGCTATTTTTTTAATGCCATTCAAGAACACCGAAGTGGACAAATATTTATCAACTCTTGGCCAGTGGACTATATAATACATTCATTTTAGACTATAACATTATTTTATTTTATTTTATTTTTATCATGCTGGTCGGCTTTGGCGCCTTTCTATAATTTAAGATATCGATAGATTTATCTATAATTTCATTTTTCTTGTGGAATTGTGATTTTATATAAAAAAATATACATTAACTGCTGTAATTATTAGCGCAATAAGGTCATAACTGTTACAGCCAGTATAAGTTTACGACTCTATATCTCCTTTCATTTTTTTTAAAAAATAAAACTCTTTCTCTCCTTGAAATAGTATGGAGGAGTTTTGGTCTTTATTCTGTAGACTTGTGCCAAATATTGTTTTAGAATTGGGTTTTGTTTTATGTTGGAGGATTGGTATGCATTTAGAGGAGCCGTGAATAAACCTATATATTTTAAAAGATGTTTTGCAGTTGATCTTGTAAGTTGTTAGTTGACAAAATACGATTATTAACTTATCGATAGCATGATTTAAATTAACATTAATATCTTTGGACTAGTGATATATGAGAGCGATATTTAAACTTGTATGTGCGAAGTAAAAAGCAATAGAGTAAAAAACATAAGATTTTATGGATGTTTGGAGATTCAATACTACTACACACATTCTTCTATTACAAGGAGGATATATTAGAAAACTTTGCCTTTACAACTCTTTTATAACAACCCAGCAAAGCTGAGATTTATCCTTTGCTCATATTGAGACTTCTAGTACAACAACAAACAATGCTTGATATTACAAGTTTCTGTATGTGCTCTCGGTCCACATCGAAAATAAAAAATACAACAATTAAACACGAAAATGAAAGATGCGTATGTTAGGATCGAAAATACGGCACGGGAGTTCAGAAGGGGGGTTGAATGAACTCCTTTGCTAATTTTAATGAAAATATGGTTTAAAAGTATTTTACAGCTCGAAACTAACCTCTAAGCCGATTTATCAGCTTGGAGGGTCTCAGTGATAATCTGTTGTCTTGGGTAACATATAAAATTTTGCGGAAAGAATCCAATTCAACAGTGAACAGTTATGAAATGCGTAAACGTAAAAGATAAGAGATCAGAATTTGTTTATGGAAGTTCGGAGTTTAATCTCCTACGTATCCCCTTCTTCATCAACAGGAAGGATTTTCACTAGAAGATTTGATTTATACAACTCCTTGTGCAAACCCAATCCGACAGTCAGCAGCTGCAAGAACTACTAGTCTCACCACGATAGAAACAGACCACAATTTGCTCTATAATACAATGAAAACAGCTCTACACTGGTTTGATATTCTAGCACTCAACGACCTGTTTATGATTTAAAAGGAAATCTCGACACTACAGAGTGAGTTTACAAATGTTTTGTGACACAAAGAATTGATAGCAATCTGTGAGTGTGTGTCACTAGCTCTGAGCTGGTTTGCGTAAATGAACTCTGTTTTAACTCTTGAAAGTTTGTAAGTTCATAAGATTGTTGTTGTTCCGAGAGTGTGTGGATCGTAGAGACTTCTCAAACTGATCTCTCTTCAATTTATACCTTTTGGATAAAACGATAATAAATATTACCACTAGACATGTTGTATGTGTCCAAAGTGAGATGTCTTCAGCGTCTTAAATGCTTGTACTGTTCACGTACACCTTCAATAAATGCATTTCCTCTTTTATCAACCTTTACGCCGTCCTTTGCTAAAAAAAAAATCTCTGTATATCTGGGATTAGCTCAAAGTAGTTTCAATGACTACAAATCGATACAGAGAAGTCAAACACTTCACAACAATCTGTACGAAACCTCAAAGAAATCTGAAATGCAATTTGCTAAGTTGTCTTTACTCAACTGGTTTCCCGATCTAGTATGTGCGTTGAACTTCTCTAATCTGGTTCAAGCTGATATGCTCTAATCCGCTCTGTACCATCCCAGATTGTAATCTTCGTTCACTTCTGGCTTCTTCTATAGAAACACAAGTCTTCCTGATTGCATCCATCTCTTTTAATATAATCTGGCTTGTCCTACACTAACGCCATCCCTGAACTATCTCCTTTGAGTTGTTTTCTCAAATGTTCAAATACAAACTGCTCTATCTGTTCCGTTTCGATATACTTTGCTCTTGTAAACTGATCTAAACTCAATCCGCTCTTCTTTCAACTGATAACCTGTTTAGATACTTGTTTTGTTCTTTCGAGCTGGTTTGTCTTTAACCAGCTTAATTGAGATCCCTGAGCTGGTTTGTCCTTAACCAGCATAGCTAACATCTCTGAGTCTCTGAGCTGATTTGTCCTTAACCAGCCTAACTCTTGTACACCAACTTAGCTCTGATCTAGTTTCTATAATCAACGCAGTAAACTCCGTCTTGATCTGGTTGATAAATCTTTGAGCTGATTTAATAAATCTCTTATTGTTCACCAAAACTTATAAATTATCCAACAATTTTCCTCTTTTTGTTGATGACAACACTTGTAGAAAAAGAGATTAACAATGAAAACTTTTTACAAGTATAATCAGCTGTACATCAGAACAGAAGAAAAACTAAGCTCACCCTAGGTCCTTACAACAACCGTCTCTTTTTGCTGCTCTATGCTTCTCCCTTTTTGGCATCACTTATCTCTTTAAAGTGATTAACCAATTCTACTAGCTGCATCTTGACAAAATCCAAGTTGATAACAATTTGCTGTTGGCTCTGTGAATTGACGAACCAGGTTGATTTTCGGTGCTGTCTAGGAAGAGTTAACGTTGGTTACCACCTCATCCATCTTCTTATAAAACGCTCGTCTAAAGATTGCAGAGTCATGCTTCATGTACGTATGAATATCCTGCACCATATCAACCTTGGAATCCAGGGATTCGACGACTCTTTTCACCTCTTTAAGCTGCAAAACAGCATCAAAATCAACTTGGGGACTAGAAAAGTTTATGGGCCACGGACCAGCTTGGGAAAAATCCTCTTCATCTGTGTCGCTGTTATTCCTATCTGCTATATACTGTACCATATGTAATCTTGAAGAACTAGGACCCCGACGATCCGCATTATTAGTATCGGAATGAGAAGAATGTACAGAAAAACTTGAAGTACTTGGACTGGATGGGGAGGAACCAGCTTGAGCCTGACGCTCAACCTCCTGAGCTGGTTGCTCATCTTCCGGAGCCTGATGCTTCTCCTCCTGAGCCTGATGCTCATCCTAGTGAGCCTGATGCTCTAGAGATTTCACGGCCTCAGTTTCCTTCACTTCAGCCGGATGCTTCTCTCCCTGAGCCGGATGCTCAGCTGATGTTGGAATGGTGAGCTGTGCAAGATGAGCCTTATATTCTTGCCAGTATATGCTAGTAGTGATTTCCAAAGCTGCAACACGGTCTGTAGATCTCTCCGTAAAAGTGATAGGAAGATCGGATTTGGCTTGAAATAGGCTAACACTCTTCCTGGTCTTTGCCAATCAAGACTCTAGCAAATGAATAGACATTAAATCTCGATTAGCTGATGGCTTATCCTTGTTGAACTATTTCCAGTGCTCAGCTACAGCCTTGCGCATGTGCTGCTCAACCAGTTCGGAACATGCACCATTGGTCGAACAAGTGGATTTGTGGCTCCACCTTGTCCCTTATATCCTGAATAACCAGCAGATAGTGCTCCTCTACTGGGTTTAGCCGATCAAAGTGAGGTAAGACTCCCTTTCCCTTATCAGCTGGGTCAATATTGGGAAGAAAGTGGGTGACACAGTTGATTTCCCGTATCTCCGCGGGAGCCAAAACAGAAAAGCCAGCTGATACACTCCGCCCACATTCGTTTCTTGAGCAGCAGAAGTAGAAACTCCCTCAGTCGTAGCTGGAATATCAGGAACCGGGGCAGGACTGGATTTAGCTTGGGCATCAACAGTTGGCTTCATCGGTTTCGTCCTCTTCGTCCTCTGTTTCTTTGTAATTGCCACCAGAGGAAGAGACACCATTGATTCTGAATCAGTTGGAGCTAAAATCAGTTTTTGTTTAGCACCAGCTCCATCTTTCTTCACTACGCCCAGCTTAGTCGGAGGGCATGTATACTCATCTGAGCTGGTCCCAGACTTGGACTTGGCTGGACCAGCTTGCCTCCCAGCCACCAACTGCTTTTTCACCACAAGTACCGTCTCCTTCTGCTTCTTCACCACAACCTTCTTCTTCTTCTTCTTCTCCACCATCTCCTTGTCCTTCTTCTTCTCCACCGTCTCCTTCTCCGGCCTCTTTGTCTGCAACTGCAGACCATCAGCAGTGAATTTGTTTTCACTAGCTGTATCTTTGATGCCTTGCTCGATTCACCAGCTTGAGAAACAACTTGATTTTTCTTCATGTAGGTGAGAACCGACTTGCGGTTCAACATCTTTTGGTGGTGCAACGCTACAGACTCCCCAAGTTCTGACTTCACCAGCCTCGCCAATAGAATTCTTAACGGCACCGTGAACCCTTGCGATTGCTTGCCAGGCATATACACCATGGCAACTAGGGTATGAAACAGAATATGCCCCCAGTTCACCTTCAAGCCGGCGCTGATCGCCACCATCATCTCAAGATTTTCGGTGGTCACCACATCTAAAGATCCGACTTTCACACACAAGGACTTGGCCACAATGTCATGGAGCAGCCTATACTCCACCTTCATATCCTTCTTCTTATTTGGTGGCCTGAACGGAACACCAGTACTAGAGAACAACGCCTTCATTTCCGCCACTGCCTTGCCAGAAGCTCAAAAAACCTGACCATTCCCTCGGTCGGAAGTTGAAACATTTCCGCAAAAACATCAGAAGTTATGACCATCCGCCTCTTCACAACCGTATTGACAATCGTGCCCACGATAACTGACGCGTTGGCGAAAAACTCAAACAAAGCTCAAATACCGATCCCGAAACACCTAGAAATCCCCTCAACCCTGATTCTTCCAGCGACCAAAACATCTTCACCATTCCAGCGTGCTCCATGCGAAGCACGGACTCGAAGTTAACCTGCAAAGCGTTAACAGTGAAAGAAGTCATTTGATAGTATATGGATTTGGTAGATTTGCGAAGAAGGAAAGATTTGAGAGAAAGAGCGATAAACTGCTAGAGTGCTTGAAAGTTTTCAAAGCATACTGGAAATGGAGAAAAGCAAGGGTTTTGTATGTAGGAACGATGAGAGAGAAGGTTTTAATGGACACGTGTCATCCTCAGATTTAAAAGACATTTGAAATTCCAAGAGAGATAACCGTCCGATTTTAAAAAGAATTGAAAAGATAAAGTAATCTCAACCGTTCGTTTTAATATACCAGCACAGAAACATTAATCCAAACATCGTGATAACATCACACTGTATATGCCCCTAAGCTGGACTAGATCAGCCAGAGCTGACCAGCACGAAGACAAACAGTAGACTTTTTTATTATCTGTTTGAATTTATTGTTCCCCATGAACAAGTGCATGCAGAACAATATTACGACATATCCAAGAGACCTAAAATGTTTCTAAAATAAGAAAACTTAGCGTCGGGCCAAGGCTTCATGAATATATCAGCAACTTGCTGATCTGTTGGCACATGCTCCACCCGAATGTCCTTCTTCAGGACATGGTCTCTAATGAAATGATGTCTGATATCAATATGCTTGGTCCTGGAGTGCATATTGATCCTGGAGTGCAGCACGGGGTTCTGAGTGATCGCTATTGAACTTGCGTTGTAGCAGAAAATGGGTGCCTCAGCTGCATCAATGCCATAGTCTCTAAGCTGCTGTTGAATCTATAGAATCTGAGCACAATAGCTTCCAGCTGCTAGGTATCTGTCTCAACTGTAGACATTGCAATTGACGTCTGCTTCTTGCTAAACCACGAGATCAATTTGTCACCCAAGAACTGGCAAGTCCCACTAGTGCTACGTCGATCAATCTTGCAACCTGCGTAACCTGCATCACTATACCTAATCAAATTGAAACTTGATTCTTTAGGATACCAAAGACCCACGTTCTGTGTGCCCTTTAATTATTTAAGAATGCATTTAACAACCATGTAATGAGACTATTTTGGATCGGCTTGGAACCTCTCACACATACAGACAGAGAACATAATGTTCGGTCTAGCATGCGGATAACAAATCATCAACGGAAAAGCCAGCAGAAGATAACAAACGAAGAGCTCAACAACAAACGGCTAGCATGCGGATAACAAGGGAGAGCTCAACAATATGCCATGAGTGTATGCCATACTAGCAGAACAGATGCATCATACAATAACCATAAAGAAACAGCACAACATCAAAGAATAGCATGCGACCTACTGCTGAACAGCATAAGCACAACATATGCGGAAACAATTACGCATGCAGGAACAAAACAGCACAGCTCAGGATATCTCATGCGATATACAGCTAGATCTGATAGCTCACAGTCACATGCATAACAGCGGACACAAATAACCAACGAGGCTACGCAGCACATACGTAATCTAGCTAAGCAGCTCAGGCACAGTATGCATAACCCAGTTCAACACTTGCACAGAAGGTTACTATAGTGCAACAACAGGCCTAGCAGGGTTCAGCAGATTACCTCAGCACAACCCACGCATAAAAGGGCTACGCGTACATCCCACACAACTACGATAAGCCCTCATTCTTAACAACAAAGCTGTAACTACAAGCTCAGATTCGTACCTGACGCAGATCTTGGCCAATAACATAGCACAACTCACGGCTGATAGCAAAACACACCTCCTGCTCTCGGCCAGCTGCTCCAGGGCCAGCAGCTCGTGACAAACACATGGGAGGTTCCAATCTAAACCGAAGCTCAAACCCAGCCAAAAGTAGTGAAACCCAACTCACGTAGCTTCACGATAATCTCCTCCGTCCGACCTCCTCCCGCCTCCAAACTAATATGGAAACGTCGGACTTGAAGATGGGTTTACAACAGCTATACCCTCGCTCAAAGTTGACCGGCCAATCTCCGGCGATCTGGAAAATACTAGAAGGGTGAGCAGTAACTAGGGCTGGGAAAATATCTACGAGAGCTTCCTGGAGACGCTAAGGAGTGTGTGGTCTAAAAATAACTAAGTATGGGTCAACGAGGGCTATTTATACACACGCTCAACAGATCACGGCTACAGTGCCCCCAGACCAGCTCAGGCCTCCACGGTGCACTCAACCCAGCGTACATCTCAGCACGCACATGCTACCAGCTCTCGCATCCAACAGCCCGCATCCCCAACAGATAACTGCTACAGTGATCCCAGCTCAGCTCTCACACACGATACAACTTACGAACCAAACACAGCTTACACTTCCAGGGCAGATTTCACTCACAGCCCAGCCCATGTCTCAAAGTTGTCACCTGCTTGTACATACAGCTTAGGATGCCTCCACTAATAGTTTGTGCCTAACAGCATCACAGATAACCTGAATTCAGCATAGAGTACTATACAGTACCACCAGACATATTACGTCACATTAGATCAGATCGCATCCTAGCAAACCAGCTCTGGATGCTCTATCCAGCTTGCAACAACCAAACAGCCTACGACGCACTCTCAGCTCACAGAACCTGAGCTTAGAGCAGCTCACAACATCCACAGCTGCACAGATCACAGCACATGCCAAATCTCACACACTGGCCAGCTCGCACGTACCCAACAGATCTCTTCCAAGCTGGAACCTTGAACAGCTTTCGTCCTGCCTGACTGCTACAGGTACCTCTTGTCTAAGCTGAAGACCACAACAGCTCTGGTTTACACAGGACGTCACCACCAGCCTAAACTTAAACTGGTACCTATAAACAACGTAGCACAACATCCGCGATCTACATACTCAGCTCAGGGCACCCAAAACATCTCTAAGTTTTTTGCTGCTACGCTGCTATCTCTAATCAGTTTGCGACTGCCAACCCAGCTTGCGATCTCCTGAACAACACAGAGCATTCAGCTCAGCTTATTATCTCCAGAACGGCTTGCGTAAACACAATCAGGTCGTGCATATCCACAACAGCTCACAGTCCTCAGGCCAACGCCTACTGTTCATCTCAGATCACACTAGCATCGCTGTCTACACTTCACACTACTCAGCTTGGAGGAACCCAGATCAGCACGCATCCTACCAAATAGCTTAGGATTCTCTAAACAGGTTACGACGCCCAAAGCTATCCGCTAAGTGCACAGATCATAGTGCATAAACCTGGAACAGCTCACGATCCCAGCACAGATCATGCCTGCTGTTTCTGCTACACAGTACTCCTAAGCTGCTAACAGCTCACGGATTCAGCACAGTCCGTACATACCATCTCATGCCTAATCTGGTCCACAATAAACAGCTTACGCTACCACTCGTCAACCAGCTCGCATAACATGCCAGCTTACCTAAGGTGGATTCATCAAGCTGTTATACCAGCACGCTCCAAGCTGGTATAATTCTCCAGCAACCACCAAGCAGCTTGCACGCCTAAGCTCTGTACAGATCGCTCAACCAGCTCAGCGTAAACCCTAGGACCAGCTTGCATCCAAGCCGATCCACTTCAGCTGCTACTCCTTAAGCTGGTTTATCTAATTAGTTAACCACTAATCTGGACTAATTAGGCCGTTAACCATCTCGGCTAATTACAGTCCTGACACACACAGTTTTAAAGCTAGGAACCACTGCTATAGTAGTTGAGAAACCGGCTATAGAATGGGAGCAACAGGAACATGAGGTAGGGGAACAGGATCCGGAAGCGTAGCACCAGGCTCCAAAAGATGAGCATCAGGCTCAAGCTGGCTCTATCCCATCCAGTCCAAGAGATTCAAGTTTTTCCATTTATTCTCCCGATTCAGACAATAATGAGGAACGTCAGGTTCCCGATTCTTCCGATCTAGAAACAGAACAAGATTTTGCCCAAACTGGTCCACAACCTATTCCTAAAAGTACTCCGGCAGCTTTTGACATTGTATCTGAATTTAAATCGATGAAGAGAGTCATTGCATCTCTGGAATCTTCAGTTACTCAGATGCAGGATGATCAGACGTATATGAATACGACTATAAAGTATTCAGGAAAGCATTCTACAGGAAAATGGATGCGGTGGTGGCCAGCGTCAATACTTCTAAATCGGCGGTGGAAACTAATCTAGTTCGTAAGATTTTGCCAATGAGATGACCTTGGTCAGGTTTCAACTGGCTGAATTGGTCAATCACCTTAAAGAGCTCAGTGATGCCAATAATGGGGAAGGTGAAAGAAGTAAAAGAGACGGCTGCTGTGAGGACCTTAGAGGCTTAAATCCGTGTTTCTTGTATAAAGCTTATTGTACTTGTAAAAACCTTACAAAGTTAATAAAATATCTTTTTATTCACAAGTTTTGTCATCAACAAACACTTGTCCCTAATCATTTACAGTTTACGTATTCTATCTGTTCACTGTTGAATCAGGTTTTTTCCGCACAAACTTATTTGTTACCCGGGACAATAGATTTCGCTGAGAATCTCCGAGCTGGTAACTCAGCTCAGAGACAAGCCGATAGCTTGCAAAAAATTTTAAAAGAGTTTCTGATAAAAATCGAGAGGAGTTCATTCACCCTCCCTCGGAACTCCCAAAGCTGCTATATCACTCTATGATCCTAACAGTCCTGCTTAAAATATTCAAGAGACAGCACCTCGATTGCGTATGAACACAAATCTAGAGGTTGACTTGGAGTTATCCACATCACTCTGAAAGCTAGATTCGGTGTAGCCTTCTAGTTTTAATTCACCACCCCATAGACCATGAACGTAGTTTTACTCCCTCTCAAGTACTTAAGAATATCCTTCATGGCCTTCCAATGCATTTCACTAGGGTTGGTTTGATATGCTCGTAACACTCAGAGCATAGGTGACATCAGGCCTAGTAGATATCATACTATACATTATGCTATCTATTTCCAATGCACACGGCACACGTGTCATCATCTCTATCTCCTCATCAGTACTTCGAGACATCGTCTTGGATAGAGTAACACCATGACATATAGGTAGATGTCCTCTCTTGGATTCCTCCAAAGAGAACCTATGGTGTCAATGTAGGTCGTTTTGGTGAGTCCGAGCATCCTCTTCGATCTATCTCTATAGATATGAATTCCTAGAATAGGATGCTTCACCTAAGTCCTTCATCGCAAACTTTCCAGAAGGCCATACTTTTGTTGACTACAACATTTCTACGTCATTTCCAATGAGTAGAATGTCATCAACTTAAAGTACGAAATGGCTTCAATCCATTTTCCATATCTCATAGTCAACCATGCAGCTATGACTACTAGTATCCTTATGGACTTGAATATAGCGACTGGTGAAAAAGTTTAATCAAAGTGAACACCTTGCCTTTGAGTGTAACCTTTTGCCACCAATCGCGCCTTGAAGGTCAATACCTTACCATCTAGCCCAAGTTTCCATTTGTAAATCCATTTACATCCTATCGGTACAATTCCTTCAGCAGGATCTACTAAGGACCAAACTTTGTTTTCACGCATGGAGTCTATCTCAGACTGCATGGATTCAATCCATAATGAAGAATCGGCATAAAAAATTGCCTCATTGAGGTCTCTTGGATCGCATCCAACGTCAGGATCATCTTGATCCTCTTGAAGTAGGAAATATGGACCTTTTCGGATCTCCTAGGAGCGTGCACCTTAATGATTGGTTCTTGAGGTGTGGGTGGTACAATACTCGCTTCGGTTGATTTTATCCGAGTTCTATAATTTTTTATCCAGTAGATATTCTTTCTCCAAGAAGGTGGTGTTTATGGAAACAAACACTTTAGTTTCCAGTTGTTGATAGAAATAGTATCCAATTGAGTTCTTTGGATACTCCATGAAGTAACATAAGATGGATCCATTATCCAGCTTATCTTTCACTGTCTGCTTCACATAAGCAAGACATCCTCATATTCTCAAGTACGAGTACCTGGGCGGTTTGCTCATCCATATCTCATATAGAGTCATTTCCATTGCTTTAGTGCGGAAATTGTTCAACTACAACACCGTTTCGAGTGCATTGCCCCAAAACCTGGGTGGAAGCTCATCACAAATAGAACCATGTCCAACAAGGTTCGATTATGATGATCTGTTATACCATTTAGCAGTGGTGTCCTTGGAGGTGTTAACTGAGAGAGAATCCCGTTCGATTTAGGATAATCCAATACTCTGTGTTTAAGTATTCCCCACCTTGATTGGATCGAAAGACTTTAATACTTATGCCCAATTCGTTTTATACTTCACTCTTGAATTCCTTGAACCTTTTAAATGATTCAGATTTATATTTCATTACATATAAATACCTCATACCTCGAGTAGTCATAGGTAAATGTAATGAAGTAGGTGTGCCCATACTTAGTACCAATACTAAGTGGGCCACACACATCTATATGGATCAAATCCAGCAGTCCATGCGCATGTTTAGGCTTGTCTCTAAAAGGTGTTTTAGTCATTTTCCCTTTTAGACAGGAATCAAAAGCAGGGAGGGAGTTGATGTCAAACATTTCAAACATCTCCTCTTCCACTAACTTGTCCATCCTTCTTAGGTATATATGAGCTAGCCTAGTGTACCATAGTTGTGCGGGGTTTTGATTATAGTGCTTCCTTTTAACAGTACCCAAGCTTGTGGCAGTGGTGACAAATGTCCTCAGACTTGTTCGGCTTGGATCACCTTTGGCTTATGATGGCAGCGCCCCCTTTGGATGGGGAAGAACGATTCTTTCCTTTATGGGCCCCTTCTTCACTGAGGAAGTCGAGTCCATCAGGAGAACATGTTTGTCCTTCTGATGGTTCCCTCACACGACCAACATGTGGACCAACTTCAAGGCTGACCTTCAGTTTTGGTCATGTTGAAGTTGACCACAAAACTATTGAACACAGGAGGAAGAGAGAGAAGTAACAAGTCCATAGACAGCTCATGTGAAAGTTCGAGATCGAGGCTCCCCAACTTCTCATTGAGCCCAATCATGCGTACCACATACTCGTGGAACGAGGTCCCATCTCGCATGTGGCTGATCATGAGCTCCTTGGTAGTAGTGTATCTCTTAGCTCGCACGTTCTTCCCAAAAGTTCTTTGTAGGTGCTGGCGAATGCCAGCAGCATGCACAGTTCCCTCAAACCTCCTCTGTAGTTCGTTGGACATAGATGCCAACATATAGCACTTGGCTTTAAGATTATGGTCCCACCATGTCTCAAGCTTCTTCAGCTCCTCAGGGTTAATGTCAGCTGGTGCTTCTTTTGGAGGAGATTTATCTACTACATATACTAGATTCTCCGAGGCCAGAACAATCCTAAGGTTCCTTAACCAATCAAGGTAGTTCTCTCAGTTTAGTTTGTTATTATTGAGAATCAAGGTTAAGGGATCACGCGTAGTAATGATAAATTTACTGAATTGAAAACAGACATACATCAATGACTATTCATAATAATTTACTAATACATAAAACAAGGTCATTTAGTTTTATGAACTACCCTCCCACTATTTTAACAATCTCACTACCCTCTACGGAAATCGGAAAAGCCAGTTTCGTTAGTTGGTGCACAGAGTCCAATCGATAAATATGGCCCCAAATAATATCAGTCAACCATGATCCCCGAAAGGTAGAACCCAATTGTATCAAATGCAACCCCCATGCATTTATCTCACGTCCAGTAAGGGTCCAATAATATGATGTCAATTATCATCACGTGTCAAGACGACCCATTAATATTGAGTTGTAATGGAAGGTCGTCATGATGTCCCCAATAATATGAGCCGCAGCCATGAGAGTTCCATCCAACTCACAGCAAGTTTCAATGTTGTATACAACTTTCGGCGTACAAAAGCCACGTAACAATATGAGCCGGAACCCGTATGCGTGTAGCATCAACGTATACCTGCTGTTGATAGAAGGTAGAAAATTTTAAACAATATTTAAGTTCCCTTAGATTCATAATCTTATCGAGTAAACTTTTGTTTTGTGATTAATTTAGGAGCTATGACTAACATTCTCAAAGAGTGCTTTCAGGTCATTGGAGGGGCTAAGGCCCGATTAAAACCCAACTTCATAAGACTAAGCAACGCCCTTCAGTGAGCCAAGTCGATACAAGTCATTTTTAAGTCGGTCTATGAAGTACTCTCTTAGATTACGTTTTGTCACATGAATTCATAATTATCATTAAACTTTAATCTTGATATAAATTTCAAATCACTTTTAAAATGATAGATTTAATTTTAAAAATTTGGTATCGTTAATTATAAATCATGAGGGCTGATACTGTGGGTGTGACGCCCAGACCCAAGGGAGTCAACAGAGTGGGAAAAATTCAAAATTTAAAACAAATGGAAGGACCAAATTCGAATATATAAACTGAAATAAAACTGAATGAAACTGATTGGTGCCAAAGGACAACATATGAAATAACAGGTGTAGAACAGATTTCCATTCAGTACAAATTTAGGAGTTACAACTATCGGACTTTACATAAGTTCTCAATTGTTGTAACATATCTTAATACAAATGACAAAATATCCAAAACAACAAAAGCTATGCCTCTGCGGAAGTCGCCGGCCATTGACAAACACATATCCCCCAATCCGAATCAACTTGCACCTCCTGCCTGCTCCTGAGATGCCTCACCTGCATTGAGAAAACTAGTGAGCCTAGAGGCTCAACAAGTAAAACTGGAAATAACAAATACATAATGCAGACGACTGAACTGAAACTCGCTAAACAAAGACAATTCAAAGCTCGAATCTGAATTGCTTATACTGAATAATTATGAACTAGAGGCTCTCTGTTGGTCCTCGTGGATGAATCATGATAACTACTGATCAGTAATTCTCTGTGAAGGGATTACAATATTTCCATAATCCTGTCCCTTCCATGAAGGGATTACGGTCCTACTGTAATCATGTCCCTTCACCAAGATCGGGTCCTCAATAAATCTGAAGTCTGAACTTTACTTCTTTCTGGAATAGCTATATACTGGATCTTGATCGAAAGTCGATCACTGGAATCTGGTGGAATCACTCCCATGAAACTCATTTTTTATTTAAAAATTGCTACTGAGTGTACAGTTACTTGGGTTGAGAACCAGCTCTAAGGAAAAGACTCGAAAGTGCTAAAACAGGTGTCGCTAAGAAGCAGACGTTGGTATGATGTGAGGATTGATAAGAAAATTTTAAACAATATTTAAGTTCCCTTAGATTCATAATCTTATCGAGTAAACTTTTGTTTTGTGATTAATTTAGGAGCTATGACTAACATTCTCAAAGAGTGCTTTCAGGTCATTGGAGGGGCTAAGGCCCGATTAAAACCCAACTTCATAAGACTAAGCAACGCCCTTCAGTGAGCCAAGTCGATACAAGTCATTTTTAAGTCGGTCTATGAAGTACTCTCTTAGATTACGTTTTGTCACATGAATTCATAATTATCATTAAACTTTAATCTTGATATAAATTTCAAATCACTTTTAAAATGATAGATTTTATTTTAAAAATTTGGTATCGTTAATTATAAATCATGAGGGCTGATACTGTGGGCACCTACTGTATACACCTGTGTGGGCACCTGGTGATGTGACAGTACCAGGAAGTTCCACATCACCAGATGTCCACACAGGTGCCCACAGTAGGTGATCACAGTATCAGCCCTTATATATATATAAATTTGATACAGTAGGCACCTACTGTGGGCACCTGGGTGATGTGGCACTTCCTGGTGCTGCCACGTCACCCAGATGCCCACAAGGTACCCACAATAGGTGCCCACTGTATTAGCCCTTATATATATATAAATTTGATACAGTGGCCACCAAGCGGCGTCGGTTAGTGGAAACGCTGCGTTTTGAGCTTTTCGTTGAGAGTTCAGCAGATGCGCAATTTCAAAGGCGTCGAGTCGAGTCGTCGTTTTGAGAACTTCGCACGATCAGCAGATGGTTTGTTTTGCTTGCGAGAGTTGTTG
>KV010074.1:0-13389 GCA_001598015.1 Dorcoceras hygrometricum
GTACCTATTGTTTCTAGTTGGTAGGGAACGTTGTGATGTTCTGAACATGCAGATAGATAGTGACCTGGTGATCTATCGAACTACCCTCGTTCGGACTTTCCAAGTGGTTACCATTTGTCGAGTGGATAATTCCGAGGTCTTGGTTGTACTGATTAGTCCTCACGACTCGAAACGTCATTGAGACTCTACATGATAGGCGTCTCACTTTGACCCATTTGCCGACTCACTTGGGGTCATAAGGCGTCGGGATTGGGTGAGACCCCGATGCATGTAGGAGTCGATGCATCGTTGTCGAGGATTCACCGCTCGCAGACATGCGTGGATATCCTATGCTATCTGAGGGGATAATAGTGTATAAATCTCTGGCCAGATAACTAGAAGTATTTTAGGTAAATGTGTTTACCTAGTTACACTCGCGATATCACTATTCGATCTCCAAGATGTATGCATAGCTATCGGATCTATAGCGACTCTCGATTTACCAATGGTCGTTGATCTGATCGGGATATATGGATTGAAAGGACCGTACTGTATGCTAACCACGACCAACTGGTTCTTGCAGGCACTATCAGTGATACCTAGGGGATCATGGGGCGATGTTGCTAGACGCTTTTACCATGATCCGTTGGGCAGGTCCGGAATTGTGATTCCGGAGCAACAATGGTTGTGGGCCCACGGCTAGCTGTATCCCTGAACCATTGAGGGTCACACAAGTATTGGATTCGAGATTCCCGAACGGATACTCAGCTCAATGTGTTGAGCATGAGAAGAGGATTTTGGGGAATGTGACTTCCTAAAAGTCAACAGGGGTCAAATCGTGATTCCCGACGTTGAGGGGCAAAACGGTCATTTTGCACTGGGGTTCTGAAAAATGGTTTTTGAGATTATAATATTCAGTTTTGGAAACTGAGTCGATCGGACCGATCTGATCGGCGATCGGAGTTACGATGAAGTCTCGGTGATGGGGATGAACTGAATGTTCATCCGTTGTACCCGGGCCCGTTGGGCCGGTCCAAGTCCAACACTAAGATCTATTTAATATAGATTAGACTTCATAACTCAATACTAGACTTAATCATAACCTAACCCTAGAGCTTAAGAGCCGCCGCCCCTTTCTCCTCAAAGCCTCACGCCGCCGTCGCCGTGCGCCGCTTGTCGCCGCCGCCTCTTCGCCGGAAATTATTCCGGCCAAATTTGACGAGGAGAATCCGTCCGCGCCGATCTCGTCAAGCCTTCTAGTGCAGGCTGATGAAGGAGTCTCGCATCCGGTCGTGGACCTGATTGACGATATCTACCGCCGCCTACCGTGAAGTGCCGTTTTCTTTACGAAACCGGTCGGAGCCAGGCACAAGTTGCCAGCAAGGTAGTCACCTAAACACCCTATGAATGTCATAGTATGTTATTTGAATTGTATTGATCATCTCCCGGTATTGTTTTTATTCTTCCGCTGCCTCGCCGGGAGGCGTGATCCGGATCCACCGCGGCATCCCAACATGTATCCGTTGGTCAGCCGTTGAGATAGGTGGTCCCCGTGGTGGTCCCGTACTACAACACTGAACACATAGATTTTAAGAGTATTCTGTTATAGTTCAAGATGGCTTTAAGATTTAGAAATCTAATGTCATTAGGATCTACCTCTAGGTCCCAAAATGTAGTTCAAAGTAGTGAAACACATATGCCGATAGATTATTCAAACTGGACAACCCCTCAAGAACAAATAGAAAACATTTACAAAATAGGTTTCACAAATTTCAAAACTGCTTTTTCTGTCAAAACTCACGAAGAAACTTTAAGTATTCAAGAAGATAGTTAAAGTATAACTCTTCTTAATAATTCAACAATAAAAAAATATATTCAAAAGAATTATAGATATATTCATTTTGGTTTAGTTCAAATAGCTGTCAAACCTTTAGTTCATATTGGAGTTGACACTCCAGTATATCTCGCCTTGCGTGATAAAAGACTCAAGAGATATCAAACGTCTCTTCTGTCTATGGTGCAAACCAATATCTGCAATGGCCCAATTTATTTCAATTGTTCTCCTAACTTTTCTGTGGATCTCAGAGATCTCATGATTTTAGATTCTTTAATTTTAGATGTTCAAATTCAGGGAGATGAATTTCATCCCTGTAAAAACTTTGCAATTATATACAGAGTCTACTTCAGACTTTTGTCTTCTCAAATAAATCCAAAATACAACAGACTGCCTGCTTCGAAAGAAGAGACGGTATTGTTTCAAATTGATGCGGAAAGGCCTAAGGTCTTTACGCCCAAACGACTCAAATGGAATGAAATAACCATTCCAGAACAATTCATAATTAATACTCCCAAATTCCTAGAAACATAGAACCTAGAGATATTTATCAAATAATAGAAGAAGAAGATGGCAAAATTACAATAAAATTTAATTCACAAATTCAAAACTCTAATATTCCTAATTTCCAAAGATCTCAATCTTCGAGACATTCCTTTTCGACTGTCTCAAGAAATACTCAAAATGAATTTACAACCCCTCTTCCTAAACCTCAATCAGAACACTCTTCTCCTCAAAATTATTCCCCTCCAATGTCTCCTTCAGTTTCCAGTATGATTAATATGATCAGTTCTGGAACAGAATTCAAACCAGATTATGATTATTTAAATCAAGAAGCTGAAGATAAAATTCATGATTCAAAAAGAATTTGGTATAAACAATTGTATAAACCAATCAAAAAGAAAATTGTTAATGCATGGATAATAAAAATGAAAACAATTAAATCAAATATTCCTTTTTATACTTTCCTAACAATATTCCTTTCGGCAGAAGGAATTAATGATTATCAAAACCAGTCTGTCATACATGTTAATACAACTCTTCATAAAAGATGGACACTCAGTAACAATGAGACTGTTACAGCCGTTCATCCTCCTCTTAAAAAATTACAACTCAATACTCCAAAAGGTGACGTCATAGCAGATCCATTTAAACGTGGACGCAATGACAAAGAACCTGTTCATACAGAAGATATTAATAAAATTTTTCAACAAAATAATTTTACAGAAATAAATACCTCAAGTACTCAGACGATGAAACTGAGTACAGATATAATCTACCTCAACAGTACAAGTAATTACAAAAGATAAAAAGAAGCAATTCTTGAATTAGTACAGCAAATACCAGATCAAGAAACTCAAAAACAATATTTTTATAAACTCAAAGATTTAATCCTTGATGAATCTAGTTCAAAACATGATCCAGTCAAAGAACATTTTAGTTTAAGTACTTTATTTAATAAATATCCTCAACAAAGTATTCTCAAACAAGTTAATACAAAAGATCTTCAAACAGAGGTTAATCTCCTCAAAAAACAAGTTAACCAACTTCAAAAAGATTTATTTTCTCTTAAAGAAAAAGATATAGAATTAGAAACCAAATTAATACTCCTTACTTCTCAAACTCCTATACCTGTTCAAAACACTGTACCTATTGACAACATCAATGAAATCAATATCCACAGTTTAGATCAATCTTCAACAAGTAATTTCATTAATTCAATCCAAAAAATAGATTTTCAAAAATGGTATGTTCATATTCAGTTAGTTATTGAAGATTTCAAAATCACTCTAATTGCCTTACTAGACTCTGGAGCAGATCATAATGTTCTCAGAGAAGATATAGTACCCTCAAAATATTATGAGAAAACAACACAACAGTTATATACTGCTAACTCAAAACCTTTAGATGTAAGATATAAGCTATCAAACGCTCATATCTGTAACAATAATTACTGTTTCAAAAATGTATTCACATTAGTCCGTGACATATCTCTGGATATGATTCTCGGAACTCCATTTCTTACTCAAATATACCCATTCCAAGTTACTGATAAAGGTGTATCCACCAGGATTCATGGTCAAAACATTCTCTTCCCTTTCATCACACCCGTCAAACAAAAAGAAATCTTCCTATTACTGAATTCCTCAATCTTCAAACAGATTAATATTATTCACAATAAAAAACAACATATTAATTCCTTACAAGAGGTTATCCTTCAAAATATTATAAACAATATTCGTCAAGTTCATTAGATAATAGTGCAAAAATATTCATTATGTCAGTGTTAAACAAAAGGTTAAAAATCTTAGGACAATTAGGTAAAGTTAAAAATAGTTTTTGGCTCATACCATCCTACACTCATTTTCTTTTACTTTATCTTTTCAAAATATTTCTTTTACTTAAATATTCCAATAGTACTCAAATCATCTCTTTAAATACCCCGTTCTTCGACAATAATTTTTCATATTAAATTTCGAAACTCCTTGTTCTTGTTTCTTCTCTCCATCAACTTCATACCAAAACTCCAGTTTTAGTACAAATGGATCCTACTAAGCAGATAGTTCAAACATCAAAAGATTACGAGATGGCCAAAGTAACTACCAAAGAGTTAGTTCAAATGCATTAGTTGGCACCACCAACACCTTCAAAAACACCCGCTCAAAGACCCACGGGTCAATTTCCTCCACTTACCTCAAATTACAACAAATACAGCCCTCTTCAAAACCTCCCAGAACTGCCCTACAAATCAGTTTTGGCTTCTCCCTAAAAACACAACCAACCTTGTTCTCAAACCCCTGAAACCAATGACGAGTTCAAATATGTTTCCAAACCGTGGCCTGAAAACCTCGGGTTAGTACCTTTCACAGAAATACCCCAAAATGTCAAAAAACAAGATTATATCAAAAGTCGTTTTCCTCCCTCTCAATACTGGGAATCCGACAACCCACAAAAGCGTCAAATATTTTATGAATTCATACTAGTGGATACTGACTCTGTCGAAATAGTCCACAAAAAATGTTCAAAAGGAGATTCTATTTTATCAAAATGCATCATCAAGAAGGTCATCACAGCATCCCAGTGGGATGAACTCACTCAAACTCGTCCCTATGGTATTTTCAAAACCCGTTCATTCTCTGTTAATTTTCAACCTCCCTCTTTCAATTATATTGATTACAAAAATGGCTGGTTCAAAGCTTTTTACCTTCGTCCTTTTTTCCATTCATGGTTTTTCACTTTTCATACTGGATGCGATTCAAATTTCCCTATTTGGTTTCACGAGTGGTGGAAACAAATGGGTTCTGACTCTTCAATTTTACCTCAAGAAGTCAAAAAAGGGTTAGAGGTTTCTCCGAATCCTCTTGCCTTAGTAATTTTCAAAAACCCCTCAAATTTCATGCTGAGTTTAAAGTTCCATGGATTTTTGCATGGGATTTTGATTTTCAAAAGCTTTACCCCGACCCAGTTCCTTTTTCACTGGTTCGCATTCATAAGATCAAATGGCGGGGCAAATACCAGACCCAGCTCTGCAATGAACATGTTGTTCACAATTTCATAGCCACAGGTCAAAAACCCAAATACACTTCAAATGAGCAGAAACCTGACGCTCCTGCTCAACCCCAAACACCTCAAACTCCCAAAGAACCAGACACTCAAAAAACTTTCTTTGACAAATTCAAAAATGACCCAGAGTTTCAAAATAAACTTTTCGAATTTATGGCTTCATGCTCTTCAAAGACTGCAAAATCAGAAGAATCAGTCTCTTTCGACCCTTTCGGTGGACCGAATGCTCAAGATCCTTTTGATTTTTAAATCATAAGGATATTTTAAAAAATATATATATACATATCTCTTCATCTTTCTGTTTTTCAAACATTGGCCAGATGTTTCTCGGTGAAACGCGTGCCACTTTCTCAACAGAAGTTTCTCGGTGAAACGTGTGCCACCTACTCAAATTTATGGCAGACAATATCTATTCAACACAGGGAAAATATTCCCACTCAAAATCCGCATACGAAAGAAGTCAAGGCTCCATTATCAAAAGCAGACAAAGACAAAGGCTTTTCAACAAATTTCTCAAAAGGCGTGAAGTTTCCCATTATCAAAAGATGACAAAGTTGCTGACTCAAAAGATGGTTCCCATTTTCAAAGATTCCCATTATCAAAAGGCGTTCCCGTTGTTGACAACGATGACAAAAGACGCATTATCAAAAGTTGATGAAGAATTAAAGCAAAAGCAAAAGATGATCAAGACATAAAGCAAAAGTACACGGTGACATTCCATCTACCAAGCTTGTCGAAGACATCAAAGTTTTTACTTATATATTCATTGTATTTTCATAAGTTAGGAAGAGCGAATTTAGAGAGAAAATTTACTTGTAAAAATCCTCTGAGTTTGTATATGCGCTCAATCAACCTTACTCTGTAAGATTTCAATTTCATATTTATAAAATCAGTCTTTTCTATCATTCTGTTCTTATTTCATATCTGTTCTTGATCTCTGTCCTTCTATTTCATATGTTTTTTACGATCCTTGTTCTTTTATTTGGTATCAGAGCCATGACTTTAATGAACTTAGAGAGTATTCATCTTAGGTCTGTCAAGACTATCATAGAATTCAATTAAGATCTGTGTCTAGGTGGTTGGAACTGCGTTGGTCAGCCCTTGTATCCATTGGTCAACCGTTGAGATAGGTGGTCCCGATGGTGGTCCCGTACTACAACCCTGAAAACATAGATTTTAAGAGTATTCTGTTATAGTTCAAGATGGCTTTAAGATTTAGAAATCTAATGTCATTAGGATCTACCTCTAGGTCCCAAAATGTAGTTCAAAGTAGTGAGACACATATGCCAATAGATTATTCAAACTGGACAATCCCTCAAGAACACAGAAAATATTTACAAAATAGGTTTCACAGATTTCAAAACTGACTTTTTCTGTCAAACCCACGAAGAAACTTTAAGTATTCAAGAAGATAGTCAAAGCATAACTCTCCTTAATAATTCAACAATACAAAAATATATTCAAAAGAATTATAGATATATTCATTTTGGTTTAAGTTCAAATAGTTGTCAAACCTTTAGTTCATATTGAAAACTGCTTTTTCTGTCAAACCCACGAAGAAACTTTAAGTATTCAAGAAGATAGTCAAAGCATAACTCTCCTTAATAATTCAACAATACAAAAATATATTCAAAAGAATTATAGATATATTCATTTTGGTTTAGTTCAAATAGTTGTCAAACCTTTAGTTCATATTGGAGTAGATACTCCAGTATATCTCGCCTTGCGTGATAAAAGACTCAAGAGATATCAAACGTCTCTTCTGTCGATGGTGCAAACCAATATTTGCAATGGCCCAATTTATTTCAATTGTTCTCCAAACTTTTCTGTGGATCGCACAGGTCCCATGATTTTAGATTCATTAATTTTAGATGTTCAAATTCAGGGAGATGAATTTCATCCCAGCAAAAACTTCGTAATTATGTACAGAGTCTACTTCAGACTTCTGTCTTCTCAAATAAATCCAAAATACAACAGACTGCCTGCTTCGAAAGAAGAGACAGTATTGTTACAAATAGATGCGGAAAGGCCTACGGTCTTTACGCCCAAAAGACTCAAATGGAATGAAATAACCATTCCAGAACAATTCATAATTAATACTCCTCAAATTCCTAGAAACATAGAACGTAGAGATATTTCTCAAATAATAGAAGAAGAAGATGGCAAAATTACAATAAAATTTAATTCACAAATTCATAACTCTAATATTCCTAATTTCCAAAGATCTCAGTCTTCGAGACATTCCTTTTCGACTGTCTCAAGAAATACTCAAAAATATGAATTTACAACCCTCTTCCTAAACCTCAATCAGAACACTCTTCTCCTCAAAATTATTCCCCTCCAATGTCTCCTTAAATTTCCAGTATGATTAATATGATCAGTTCTGGAAAATAATTCAAACCAGATTATGAATATTTAAATCAAGAAGCTGATGATAAAATTCATGATTCAAGAAGAATTTGGTATAAACAATTGGATAAACCAATGAAACAGAAAATTGTTAATGTTTGGATCATCAAAATGAAAACAATTAAATCAAATATTCCTAACAGAAAATTGTTAATGCTTGGATCATCAAAATGTAAACAATTAAATCAAATATTCCTTTTTACACTTTCCTAACAATATTCCTTTCGCAGAAGGAATTAATGAATATCAAAACCAATCTGTTATACATGTTAATACAACTCTTCATAAAAAATGGACGCTCAGTAACAATGAGACTGTTACAGCTGTTCATCCTCCTCTTCAAAAATTACAACTCAATACTCCAAAAGGTGACGTCATAGCCGATCCATTTAAACGTGGACGCAATGACAAAGAACCTGTTAATACAGAAGATATTAATAAAATTTTCAACAAAATAATTATTCAAATCAAATACTTAAAACTATACCTACCCAAGTCGATCATATTTCCAATAATATACCTCAACAATCTAAACAATCAATATCTAATAATACAACAGCAAAACCTTTCTTTACAACAAATGTCCTACCTCGTGGAAAAGAGATAGGAATAAACCTCAATAATAATACTAATTCCCTTCTCAATAAAATTTCAACAAAGCTATCGGAAATAGGTACATCTGGTAGTATAATTAATTGTGTCGAAAACAATAATAATCAAGATATTAATAAATCTCAAACTTCCAATCCGACTGATTCTGGTTCAGAATCAGAAGAAGAAGTCAATATTATTGACAATCCTTTTACAGATGATGTAGCTCAAATTAATAGAATAAACAATAGAAGACAGTTCAATACTCGTAATTATTATCGACGGCCTACGCCAGTTGATATTGGTTACGAAGAAAGAAATCAATTCAAAAGTACAAAATATGATGGCCAATCTATAATTGAATGGAATATAGATGGCAAATCTGATGGATCTGTTTTGACAGATCCTAATTAAGTTTTGAATTACACAAAACCTGTTATTGTGTTTCTAACAATTCCACTTAAGTGTACAGGTTTTAGGAACGAAGAAAAATATCAGCAGGAAGAACCATATTGCGCAAAGAAGATAAGCAGCTATATTTGTCCAGCAGATGGTTTGACAAGATTAAGTTCAGCAGTTGGTTTGGTGCGTTCATGGAATTGGCAGCTGGATTAGCAATGGAGACGTCCAAAGTTAAAACAGTTGTTAGTAATCAGGCGTAGGCCAAGTTGAATCAGCTGGAACAATTATTGAGAAGTCTGCTGGAGAAATAGATCGAAGAAGAAGATTCTAGTCGCAAGTTACTGTTGACGAATCTGTTAGCAGTCGCGATTATAAGTACTGTTGATGAATCTATTAACAGTCGCTATTCAAGATGCTAAGAAGAGTCGCAAGATTGGAGCTGGAACGATAAAGATCAGCTGGAGCGCTAAGCGTAGATGACATCATCAGTGACGTCATCATTCAGCAGGAAGCTATCAGCAGATGAGAAGAGAAGTGAAAGAGATGAAGCGACGTCGTGCTGAAGAATCAGCAGATGGTTTAGCGTTGATGACGTCATCGGTGACGTCATCATAATCAGCAGATGGTTTGAGACCAGCAGGTAGCTTGTACATCCAGACGCAAGAGAGAAGCGACGCCGTAGAGGAGGAAATCCAGTCGCAAGCTACTGTTCACCAGCAGATGCTATTTGGAGATAGTGATAGCAAAACGATGTCGTTTACATAAGTTGATACGACAGCGTTTTGATCTTGCGCTAAAGATTCAGCAATAAGACTTTGCGATGATATCCAGCAGTCGCAAGATACCAGCAGGTAGCTTGTATATCCAGTCGAGAGCCTCAATGAACTAGTTGTTGCTTTGCATCCAGTCGCAAGATTTATTCAAAGCTACAGTGGATCCAGTCTCGAGCTTCATTGATATTGCATATCCAGTCGACATGAAATCCCAGACGCAAGAAAAGCAGAAGTAGCGAAGCATTGCAACCAGGCGCAAGTATCCAGTCGACAAAGATTTCAGCAGAAGCGCAAAGCATCAGCAGCGAAGCAGTTGACGATTTACGAGAGCTGGATGTCAACTGCTGAGCTCAATTCAAATGGCGAAAACGACAAGAAGCCTGCAAAAGAAAAGGACACAAGTACTATTCCCTGTCGGTACTTTACAGAACACTTTTGAACGGGAAGAATTTTGTGTCCAACGGGATTAATTTGAACAGAGGCTTATATACAAAGGCAGCTCCATTAAAGAAGAGTCAGACGTTGGTGCGACTACAGCGTTGTTGCAGAAATACATTGATTGCACAGTGCACCAACAGAGGGAAAATGAAAATAAAGACGAAGCAATCGACCGCCATTAGAGAGGAGCTTTCACGAGAGTCGATTGCTGAGTTTTAATTAGCTTGTTAGAGCATTTCCCTAGTGTGTGAGAAACAGAGAGTTGAGAGCTTCATTGTAACAATCTCACACACAGAGATTCATTCACATGCTTTGGTGAATGAATCTCAAAACGTTTTCCAACAGTTCCCGTCCAAGCACGATGACGTAAAACTCATGTGTATGTAGTTAGTCACACAGTTGCGGCTGGTGTGCATTTGTGAAGTCTAGGAGTTCTCACAGCTGCTGGTTGTGGGATCGGGTCTGTACACAAGTTGTAAGATCAAATCTTCTAGTGGATCCTTCCAAGGTGGAAGAAGGGGAGATGTAGGACATTGAGGTCCGAACTTCCAGAAACAAATATGCTGTGTATCGGACCATTTCTTTAAAGCTTTCAGCACTTGCATATTTATCTTAGCATACGCATAACAGTTCAGCACAAAAGCACACAAGTCTCGAACAGATTTATGTTGTACATAAATCTGTTTGAGTTGTTTTAAAATATAGGATTCGGTTCTGGTATTTTCCGCATTATTTTTAAATCATACCAGATCTGTCTTCGGTGCTCTTCTGGTGAGTTTTTATGTGTTCAAGAACAAGAGGTATTGCACCTCAAGTGTTTTAGCAACGCGCAAAATTTTAAATGTCTTTCAACAAGCGCAGCTGCTGTTCTTTTTGATCCTATTTTCGGACCATCAATTGGATTGATGGATCTGTTTTGACAGATCCTAATTAAGTTTTGAATTACACAAAACCTGTTATTGTGTTTCTAACAATTCCACTTAAGTGTACAGGTTTTAGGAACGAAGAAGAATATCAGCAGGAAGAAGCATATTGCGCAAAGAAGATAAGCAGCTATATTTTTCCAGCATATGGTTTGACAAGATTAAGTTCAGCAGTTGGTTTGGTGCGTTCATGGAATTGGTAGCTGGATTAGCAATGGAGACGTCCAAAGTTAAAACAGTTGTTAGTAATCAGGCTTAGGCCAAGTTGAATCAGCTGGAACAATTATTGAGAAGTCTGCTGGAGAAATAGATCGAAGAAGAAGATTCCAGTCGAAAGTTACTGTTGACGAATCTGTTAGCAGTCGCGATTATAAGTACTGTTGATGAATCTATTAACAGTCACTATTCAAGATGCTAAGAAGAGTCGCAAGATTGGAGCTGGAACGATAAAGATCAGCTGGAGCGCTAAGCGTAGATGACATCATCAGTGACGTCATCATTCAGCAGGAAGCTACAGTGATCAGCAGGAAGCTATCAGCAGATGAGAAGAAAAGTGAAAGAGATGAAGCGACGTCGTGCTGAAGAATCAGCAGATGGTTTAGCGTTGATGACGTCATCGGTGACGTCATCATAATCAGCAGATGGTTTGAGACCAGCAGGTAGCTTGTACATCCAGACGCAAGAGAGAAGCGACGTCGTAGAGGAGGAAATCCAGTCGGAAGCTACTGTTCACCAGCAGATTCTATTTGGAGATAGCGATAGCAAAACGATGTCGTTTACATAAGTTGATACGATAGCGTTTTGCCCTTGCGATTCAGCAGATGCTCTTTGCGTTGGTGACGTCAGCATAATCAGCAGATGGTTTGAGACCAGCAGGTAGCTTGTACATCCAGACGCAAGAGAGAAGCGACGTCGTAGAGGAGGAAATCCAGTCGGAAGCTACTGTTCACCAGCAGATTCTATTTGGAGATAGCGATAGCAAAACGATGTCGTTTACATAAGTTGATACGATAGCGTTTTGCCTTCGCGCTAAAGATTCAGCAGATGCTCCTTGCGTTGATATCCAGCAGTCGCAAGATGCCAGCAGGAAGCTACAGTTCAACGAGCTACAGTGGATCCATTCGCGAGCTTCAGTCGACATGGCATCCAGACGCAAGAAAAGCAGAAGTAGCGAAGCGTTGCAACCAGGCGCAAAGTATCCAGTCGACAAAGAATTCAGCAGAAGCGCAGCTGTAGTAGACATGAACCAGCAGCGAAGCTGTAACGCCCTATTTTCCGAGATAGCCACATGGACCAACTAGATTACTATTTTAGTAGATAAAAGTTTAATTGGTGAGCGTCGCCTTCTTTTTGCAAACTGAGCATTCAATTTTTACTTTAGCTCTCTTTTGATGAGAATTCAGGTTTTTTGGTTCGAGAGGAGATTTCCGGAGAAATACACACAAGCGAGGTAATGGTTATTTTACGATTTCTACAAAGGAATTTTAATCGCTTCTCTACCCAAGCGTTATGAAAATTGATTTTTATTTGAAGGGGAGAAATGTTTTAATTTTTAATTTCTTGAATTTTGAGACTTTAGATCATTTCTTCCCACTGAAATTATGTGCGCATTTTAAGTTTTAGGGAATTTCTAGCGTTTTAAAAATATATGTAGCCTCTGAAAATTTTAGTAAACAAAAAAAAATTGGTTGTGGACATTTCCTTCACCCCATAATTTTGTAGCACTTTCAAGATTTTTCCTACACCGTTAGAAGTTATAAGTTTATTTTTAAAGTTGCTTTAACACTTTTAAAAAATATATATATATATTAAATTATTGTGTAAGCACTTTTAAACCTTAAACTTTTATAAATAAGGATTAGGCCTCCTAAACCCTACAACCATACGTGATTTTCAAAAAAAAAAGAAGAGGGTATACGGCTGGGGTTGCAAAGGAGGCGGCTGAACTTTGGTTGGGAAACAGAGTTTGATCCTTGTCGCTTGTGGTGTAATTCGCCGGAGAACGACTCTCAACCGTCACCAAATATTCTAAGGCAAGTTAAATTTCGTTCTTTGATGCATCGTTGAGATCAATATACGTGCTTGAATGGCTTCGGATCGCATGTGTTCTGCAAATTATTTTTCTGGTTCCCTTGTTGCACGTTGAAATCATAAAGTGATTTGATGCATGAAGGTTCTGTTTTTGTTCCTCTTTCGGATCGGTGGTGTCTTGTTATGCATGAAGGTTCTTTTGTTTTTTCCTTTCTTTCTTTTCCTCGATTAGGGAAGTAAAAGCCGATCCATGTTGCTGTGAGGAAATCAGGTTGTTTGTCTGCTGAGTTATGCTCAAAACCGTGTCTCTTTTAGTACGACGGCATGAAAAAAAAAAATTTGCTATATTTTGTGCGTTCCTTCCGGTTCCATGGCCGAGGAGATTATTAGTGGGTCTTTCCATTGTGATGAGTCATCATGGGTACAAATTCTGAATTTTAAGACA
>KV010074.1:19341-30166 GCA_001598015.1 Dorcoceras hygrometricum
CCAGCAGTCGCAAGATACCAGCAGGTAGCTTGTACATCCAGACGAGAGCTTCAGCGTTATATTCAACCAGTCGAGGATGCATAGCAAACGATGTCGTTTGAATAAGTTGCTACGACATCGTTTGATCAACCAGTCGTTGGGAAATCCAGTCGCAGCTCAATGAAAAGAAAAATATGATGCGAAGTTGTTGCAAAGGGAAAAGAGATTATTTCAGTCGACTGGATTGCAATGGAGCGAAAACCAGACGCTGATAGTCGACAGAATCCAGTAGCAAAGAAGTTCAAGGAGGAATCAGTAGCGAAGCAGTTGGAAGCATTTGACGATTTACGAAAGCTGGATGTCAACTGCTGAGCTTAATTCAAATGGCGAAAACGACAAGAAGCCTGCAAAAGAAAAGGACACAAGTACTATTCCCTGTCGGTACTTTACAGAACACTTTTGAACGGGAAAAATTTTGTGTCCAACGGGATTAATTTGAACAGAGGCTTATATACAAAGGCAGCGCCATTAAATAAGAGTCAGACGTTGGTGCGACTACAGCGTTGTTGCAGAAATACATTGATTGCACAGTGCACCAACAGAGGGAAAATGAAAAGAAAGACGAAGCAATCGACCGCCATTAGAGAGGAGCTTTCACGAGAGTCGATTGCTGAGTTTTAATTAGCTTGTTAGAGCATTTCCCTAGTGTGTGAGAAACAGAGAGTTGAGAGCTTCATTGTAACAATCTCACACACAGAGATTCATTCACATCCTTTGGTGAATGAATCTCAAAACGTTTTCCAATAGTTCCCGTCCAAGAACGATGACGTAAAACTCATGTGTATGTAGTTAGTCACACAGTTGCGGCTGGTGTGCATTTGTGAAGTCAAGGAGTTCTCACAGCTGCTGGTTGTGGGATCGGGTCTGTACACAAGTTGTAAGATCAAATCTTCTAGTGGATCCTTCCGAGGTGGAAGAAGGGGAGATGTAGGACATTGAGGTCCGAACTTCCAGAAACAAATATGCTGTGTATCGGTCCATTTCTTTAAAGCTTTCAGCACTTGCATATTTATCTTAGCATACGCATAACAGTTCAGCACACAAGCACACAAGTCTCGAACAGATTTATTTTGTACATAAATCTGTTTGAGTTGTTTTAAAATATAGGATTCAGTTATGGTATTTTCCGCATGATTTTTAAATCATACCAGATCTGTCTCCGGTGCTCTTTGTATTTTATATGTTCAAGAACTTCGAGCTATTGCAGCTCATTTATAGCAGCGCAAAATTTTTAATGGTTGTCAAAACAGCGCCTGCTATCTTTTTGATCCTATTTTCGGACCATCAAAATCAGAATATGAAATTCTCAATACTTTACAAGAAATGGGTATGGCTCGTGCAGCCTACAAAATCAAAGGAAATAATGAAGAAACTTCAACACTCTTAATTATTCAAGGATTTACAGGACAATTAAGAAACTGGTGGGATAAATCCTTATCCCTCGAATCAAAGTTAAGTATACTTAATCATGAAGTTCATACTAAAGATGAAAACGGAAACATTACTACTCAAAATGATTCAGGTGAATTCCTGATAGTTATAATTTAATGTATTTCATAGGAAATCCTAGTGAAGAATTTAGTTCTTCAAAAATTATTCTAACAAATCTCAAATGCCCATCCTTAACTGACTATCGTTGGTATAAGGATGTTTTCTTAACTCATGTTCTTAGACGAGAAGACTGTAATACGTCTTTTTGTAAGAAACGTTTCATATCGGAATTACCCCGAATCTTTGCTGAAAGAATATTTCAAAAATTAAAAACTACAGTAGGATCAGAAGATATTCCTTTCGCAGATATGACCTTTGGTCAGTTGTTTGCTTTTATCAAAAAAGAAGGTTTATCATTATGTTCAGAACTCAAACTTCAAGCAAAATACAAATCTGATAGAACTACGAGTCGTAAAGAGTTTTGTTCTTTCTGCTCAATGTTCGGTTTAATGAACATTGAACCTCCTTCAATACGTAAGAAAAAGAAACATAAAATATTTCAATCTTATAATAAATCTTCAAGATTTAAGAATAAAAAATATAAGAAAAATAATACTAACTCAAATACGTTAAAATGTTGGAACTGTAACCAACCAGGTCATACGTCTAATAATTGTCTCAAAAAACCCAAGAAAATTAATAAGAAATATAAAAAACAAAATATTAATGAATTATTTGATGATATTCCTAGTGATACCAGTACATCCACAAAAGATGACACTGAATCAGAAGTTGAACATAGGCAATACACTCCTAATATATTTGAGCGTAATTTCAAAAAGTCAAGAAAGAATCTTTTTCTCAATACCTACTCCAAAACAACATAGGCAATACACTCCAAATATATTAGATAATCGTACAAAAATATTCATTATGTCAGTCATAAACATTAGGTTAAAATTCATAGATCAATTAGGTCATGTTCAAACAGGTCTTTGACTCAGACCATATCATACATATTCACTTTTACAGTATCTTTTCAAAATATTTCTTTTACTTAAATATTCCAATAGTACTCAAATCATCTCTTTAAATACCCCGTTCTTCGACAAAAATTTTTCATATTACATTCTACATCTACTTGATATTGTTCCTCTCTTCATTGCCTTTACACAAACCCAGTTATCCCAAATATGGATCCTACAAAACACAAGCAAAATCTCCAAACAGCAAAGGATTATGAAATGCCCAAAAATCCTTCAAAACAATTAGTTCAATTACCACCATCCACACCTTCAAAAACACCCACTCAAAGACCCACGGGTCAATTTCCTCCCCTTACTTCAAATTACAATAGATACAGTCCACTTCAAAATCTCCCAGAACTACCTTACAAATCAGTTATGCCTACCCCTTCAAAACAGATCCAACCTTCAAACCCACAAACCAATGATGAGTTCAAATATGTGTCCAAACCGTGGTCTGAAAACCTCGGTTTTGCTCCCTTTACTGAACTCCCTCAAAGTGTCAAAAAACAAGACTATATCAAACGTCGTTTTTCCACTTCCAAATACTGGGAATCCGACAACCCAGAGAAACTTCAAAAATTTTATGAATTCATTCTAGTCGACACTGACTCAGTGGAGATAGGCCACAGAACTTGTTCATGTCAGACCTCGTGCTCACAACAGAGTAAAACCCAAACACACGCGGAAGCTTATCAAAAAGTGGGTAAAATTTTCGCTTTTAGGCCTGACGGTTTAAAACATATAATTTAAAATACGACGATACTTAAAATAAGTTCCCAGCTTACTAAACCAATCAAAACAAGTATAGCATCAATACAAGTAAACATGTATCAGACTCCACAAGGAAATACAACAAGAAGCACAGGACATCTCCCCGGCTACCAGACTGATACATACATATATGCTATACGCTACTGGGACACTCAACCACCTCCTGGGGCTCCGCCAGCTGGGTTAAATCCATGACCAGCTGTAAAACCTGGGTTTCCTGAAAACAACATAAACAAGGAAACAAACCAAGCCCCAGAGGGACATGGGGTCAAACCCCAGTACGGAGAGAAACTATAAATCAGCAGAAAACAGCAAGAATAAAATGCAGATGCTATGTATGAGATGCTGAACAACACCAAAGGACTCCAACCGGAAAGGAAGTCAAAGCAAAGCTCAAACGAATCTACAACAACGGATAAGTGGCCACTGTGAGTGTAGGACATATGGGAGTTACCCACTCACCCCTACTCGCTCACCAATTCCAGGTGCATCAATCACTCCACCTGCTGTTGCCCAACCTATGCACTGTGGTAGTTAGCTACTCGGCGCATAGGGGCTAACACAAACTAGCAGGGAGATGAGAGTGCGGTATTGCCGCTCGCCCTCGCATCCTGGTAGCATAGAACAGCAACAACAAGGCAACAATGGCTGCAAGAGCTGGAAAGAAATGCAAATGCGTGTATGCACATGCTGGAAATAACAAGCATATAATCATATGCACAACAACAATACCAACAACACATATACAACACATAAATCATGGCCAATGCTACAAACAGCAGCCTCACAAGGCAAACAATACACGGCCTCCAGCACTTAGCCATCTCATAATTCATTCAAGCCATTCATGCGCTGGAATTTACAAGCTCAACCCGTACCTTAATTCCCACAAGAAACAAAGCAAGTCACGGCCTGCACAAATCTGTAACGACGCAACGCGCGAACACACAGTAGCTTCGAGCTTTCAATCCAGCCAACTATAGCTTCCAAAATGGGTACGAGATGAAAGAGCTTCTCAAGATGATTCCAACGCTACCTCAATCGAGAAAAACGGTGGCCGGAAACGACGGAAAAGGCCGGAGAAGTTCACGGTGAACAGTGCCAAGGGTTCGAAGAACAGAGGTCGAATGTCGGGAAATATTCTAAGTATGGGAACTGATATCACAATTCGAAGATCAAGTCTTCCTTATATAATTCCCACAACTGCTGAATTCTGTTCTCAAAATCCACCGACAAAAACAGTCGACGCATCAATCTACCAAACCAGCAGGTACCAACGAACCAGTAGGTACCAACGAACCAACTGCTGATTCCCAAACAACGCTAAAACAAATCACAAAGCAAACCAACGGCTGGTTCTCAAAACGGCGTCGCGCCAACTTACTCAAACGACGTCGCTTAGGATACGCAATTCTTATTACTAGCAGCTGGGTATCCAGTCGCAAGAACAAAGCAACGCATAACACTTCTCTCTGTTGGTACCAGTCGCAACATCGAAACGCAGCGTTGCAACTAACTCAAACGACGTCGCTCCACTGACGTCATCAAATCTGATAGCAGCACTCGCTAAATACCAGCAGCAAGCTACAGTAACGAAAAAATATCTCGCAGCTGGACAATCAGTCGTAACATCCAAACGACGATGTTTCCTCTCGAGCTATAGGAATGTTGACCCGCGTTGACATCTGCTCCTGCTGAACAACCAGCAGACACACACACGCGATCCCACCAGCTGGTACCAGACGCAACATCCAAACGACGTCGCGCCAACTAAACTAAACACAGTCGTTTTGCCCTCAAAACAAATACACTAATGCAACTGCTGGATACAACACGCTACCAGCTCTCACTAAACGCAAATAAATCCAGCTTTCACTAAAACGACGGCGTTCTGGGATCTCACGCCAAAACACGCTACGACTGGTTTTCGCCACCGACCAGCTGCTAGCTCGCAAAACCATCTTTTACCCAAAAACACCAAAAGCACGAAAACTTCCAGAATTGTTCTAAACGTAATTTCGACCTGAAAATGCAACTCAAACCTCGAAACAGAGATTCTAAACCACCCGAAATCTCTATAAACCGATCAATTCCAACAATCAATCGTAATTAACAATTCCAGGTCTCACAGTTCAAAAGGAGATACTATTTATTTAAAATGCATCATCAAGCAGGTTATTACAGCCACCCAATGGGACGGAATTTTGAAACCCGTTCATTTTCTGTTAATTATCAACCTCCCTCTTTCAATTATATTGATTACAAAAATGCCTGGTTCAAAGCTTTTTACCTTCGCCCTTTTTCCCATTCATGGTTTTTCACTTTTCATACTGGATGCGATTCAAACTTCCCTATTTGGTTTCACGAGTGGTGGAAACAAATGGGTTCCGACTCTTCAATTTTACCTCAAGAAGTCAAAAAAGGGTTAGAGGTTTTCTCCGAATCCTCTTGCCTCAATAATTTTCAAAAACCCCTCAAATTTCATGCTGAGTTTAAAGTTTCATGGATTTTTGCATGGGATTTTGATTTTCAAAAGCTTTACCCCGATCCAGTTCCTTTTTCACTGGTTCGAATTCATAATACCAAATGGTGGGGCAAATACCAGACCCACCTCTGCAATGAACATGTTGTTCGCAACTTCATAGCTACAGGTCAAAAACCCAAATACACTTCAAATGAGCAGAAACCTGACGCTCCTGCTCAACCCCAAACACCTCAAACTCCCAAAGAAGCAGACACTCAAAAAACTTTCTTTGACCAATTCAAAAATGACCCAGAGTTTCAAAATAAACTTTTTGAATTTGTGGCTTCATGCTCTTCAAAGACTGCAAAATCAGAAGAATCGATTTTTTCCGACCCTTTCGGTGGACCGAATGCTCAAGATCCATTTGATTTTTAAATCATAAGGATATTCAAAAAAATATATATATTTATATTTCTCTTTATCTTTCTGTTTTTCAAACATTGGCCAGAAGTTTCTCGGTGAAACGCGTGCCACCTTCTCAAATGGCCAGAATTTTCTCGGTGAAACGTGTGCTAGACAATATCTTTTCAACACAAGGAAAAGATTCCCAAACAAAACCCACACAAAACCCACGTGCAAAAGAAGTCAAAGCTCCATTATCAAAGCTCCGTTATCAAAAGCAGACAAAAACAGTTCAAAGATGGCCGACAAAGACAAATGCTTTTCAAAAGACGTGAAAGATGCCCACTATCAAAAGATGTTTCCCATTATCAAAAAATGACAAAGATGCTGACTCAAAAGTTGGTTCCCATTTTCAAAGATTCCCACTATCAAAAGGCGATTCCCACTTTCAAAATTTGTTGACAAAGATGACAAAAGACGCATTATCAAAAGATTATCAAGACATAAAGCAAAAGTAGACGGTGACATACCATCTACCAAGCTTGTCGAAGACTTCAAAGTTTTTCATTATATATTCATTGTATTTTCATAGTTTAGGAAGAGCAAATTTAGAGCGAAACTTTACTTGTAAAATTCTCTGAGTTTGTATCTGTGATCATTCAACCTTACTCTGTAATATTTCAATTTCATATTTATAAAATCAATCTTTTATATCATTCTGTTCTTGTTTTCATATCTGTTCTTGATCCCTGTCCTTCATTTTATAAATTGAACAAGGATCGTAAAAACATTTGGAAATAGATAAAAATGAATGACAGAGATCAAGAACAGATATGAAAACAAGAACAGAATGATATAAAATATTTATTTTATAAATTGAAATGAAAATCTTACGGAGTAAGGTTGATTGATCGCAGAAACAAACTCAGAGGATTTTACAAGTAAAGTTTCTCTGTAAATTCGCTCTTGCTAAACTATGAAAATACAATGAATATATAATGAAAAACTTTGAAGTCTTCGACAAGCTTGGTAGATGGTATGTCACCGTCTACTTTTGCTTTATGTCTTGATCCTCTTTTGCTTTTGCTTTAAGTCTTCATCAACTTTTGATAATGCGTCTTTTGTCATCTTTGTCAACAGCTTTTGAAAATGGGAACCATATTTTGAGTCAGCAACTTTGTCATTTTTTGATAATGGGCATCTTGCACGTTTTTTGAAAATTCTTTTGAAAAGCATTTGTAACGCCCCAAAATCCCTAGGACCATATTTATGCATTTCATAAATCATATGGGCCAATTTGGCAATTTTAAATGTTATATGTTTGCTGATTTTATTGATAGCAGCAAGTAAGATGCGCTGCGGCTGGTTCCAGCAGCTGACTCCAAGTAGCGATGCACGAGCTGGTTCTAAATCTATTAAAAGATGTTTTAAGAAGGTGAAATGATTTCTTTAAGAGAAGGTTTGTTATTTTACAAATTAAAATGATATGAGGGGAATATTACTAAATTTCAAAGGTGTGTCATGCTTGATTTCACAAGTAGCATGCCACTAATCCCTTTCATATAAAAACATGTTTTCAAAGTAAGATTTTCATGATTTGCAAAGAAAAGTTTTAAAGTGTTCTTCAAAGAAATTTCAGAAAAGTTCTTGCGTTGTTCAAAGGGAGGATTTCTGCAGAAGATGGGTTCGAAAAATGATGTTTTGATGTTTATGATGCTTCCAGTATGTTTTTCAGAAAGTTTATGAAGTTTTATATGTACTGAGCATTCGAATTTATTTCCAAAAATGTTATGAAAGCTTTTCTTGCAGTAGCTGTAATATTAGAATTTGATAACTGTGTAATTGGTAGTTGCTGGTTGAATCATTGGTATGGTTTGATAGGCAACAGCTGATGACATGGTTGTTGTTTTGATATTACAAATGTTGAGTTCTGAATCCAGCAGCTGTATCTACCTGTTAAGATTCAGCAGTTGTATGGTTATAACGTTTACGAATGTTCTTCCTATAGTTGTAATGTCGAAATTTGATGATTTGTGTAATCAGTAGTTGATAGTTGAATCGGTATAAAGTCTGGTTTAATAGGCGACGGCTGGTAGAGCAATCATTGTTAGATATTGCAAGCGTCTTCGTAAATGTCAGCAGATGCACTGTTCATCAGCAGATGCGTCTTTCCTTGATAATATCAGCAGTTGTTTTCCTTTGATTAGGAATCAGCAGATGCATTGTGATTTTAATTTCAGCAGCTGTATTTTCCTTAGTAAGAATCCAGCAGTTGCATTGTCTACATAAAATCAGCAGATGCACTGTTCATCAGCAGATGCATTCCATAGTGATAATTCAGCAGTTGCTTTATTCGTTTTAAATACTATTCATTTCAGCTGGTATTAGTCTTGCGACTGGTACTATTCGTTTATATAATTGTGTTAACACTTTTTCTTGCGACTGATTGATGTACTAACGACGTCGTTCCATTAAGTTGTAGAAAGATCAGCAGGTAGTCTTGTTATTCCATCTGCTGATCTCTCCAACGACATCGTTTCAATTTATATTTATTTAAAAGACCTCGCGACTGGATTCTTGTCTTGCGACTGGTTCCTATTTATTGTGACTGGTGCTGTCCATTCAGCAGGTATTAGTCTTGCGACTGGTACTATTCTTTGAGACTGGTTTTCTTTCAATCAGTTCCATTTTTACGATATATTTCCAAAGTTGAATTCGATACTCAGTAAAGTTTTAAAATAGGAAGTGTGAGACCTGGATTTGTAATGGAGAATTATCGTTGGAATAAATCGATAAATAGAGGTTCTGCTAGTTTAAGATCTCTATTTGAGTGTTTGAGTTGCATTTTCGGGTTCCATTTCGTGTGTTGAACAATTCTGGAGATTTCGTATTTTTGCATATTTGAGGTACCTGCTGGATGACGTGTCAGCTGGTTTGGAGAGCTAGCGACTGGTCGGTGGCAAAACCAGTCGAAGCGTGTTTTAGCTCGAGATTCTTGAAACGCCGTCGTTTGCGTGAAGTCTGGTTGCGTTTGTTGTGATCAGCAGATGCTTTAGCGTAGTTGCGTTGAGGGTTAAAACGACTGCGTTTAGATTAGTTGGCGCGACGTCGTTTGGATGTTGCGTCTGGTACCAGCTGGTAGATCGCGTTTGAGTTCCGCTGGTCGATCAGCAGATTTAGAGGTCAACGCGGGTCAACTTTCCTGTAGCTCGAAGAGGATGCGTCGTCGTTTCGTTCCCAGCTGCTGGGAGTGCGACGCCGTTTAGAGGACCAGTCGATGGTTTGCCTTTTTGTGATTTTAGCGTCCGGTCGACTGGTTGTCCAGCTCTTGTATTTCGAAGCAGCGTCCGGTTGTCCAGCTTTGAGAGATTGTTCGCTACTGTAGCTTGCGACTGTTGTTATGGGAATTGTTGTGTCGACTGGTTTTGTCGGAGGACAATTATTAGTGTTGTTTTCCAGTCGTTGCTAGTGCTATTTATAGGAAGACTTGGTCTTCGTTTTGTGACTTCTTTTCCCATACTTAGCGATATTTCCAGCCATTCGTTCCTTATCTTTTTGAACCCTAGAACACTGTTCAGTCGTGAGCTTTCCGGCGATTTCCCGTCGTTTCCGGTGGTTGTTTTGCTCGTGCGAGGTAGCGTTGGACTCCTCTTGAGAAGCTCTTCCAATTCATATCAGTTTTAGAAGCTGTAATTGGCTAGTCGAGGAACGCGAAGTTGCTGCCGGTCGGGTGTTGTGTCGATTTTGTAGAGCTACGTTCTGGTTTTCGGTGAGACTTTGTTTCTAGCCTTAGTTCTTAAGTTTTTATGTAATTTTTGAGGTAATTGGAACAGCTGGTCGAGTGAGGCTCCCAGCCGTGAGCTTGATTAGCAACTTGTTAGATTTACGTTGTGTATGTCGTGTGTTTAACAGGCTTTTACCAGAGTCTTCGGGATTTCTCGCAGGGTTAGTTGTTGCTCAGTATAAGGTACGGATTTGAGCTTGTTTTACAGCGAAGTTATGGCTTGGATGAATTGTGGTCGCTGGTATGTGGAATAGCCGTGCCTGCTAGTTGTGTTCTGTTGAGAATTGTGTATGCTATTTCTGTAATTGCCGCGCCGCATATGATTATATGCTTGCATTCCCGCATGTTGCATACACGCATGATAATCCCTTCCAGTTTCGGTAGTCTTTGTACCATTGTTGCATTGTTATTGTTTTCTTACCAGGATGTGAGGGCGAGCGGCGATACCGCACTCTCATCTCCCTGCTGGGATCGTAGCCACCATGAGCCGAGTGGTTAATTACCACAGTTCATGGGCGAGGCAACAGTAGGTTGAGTTGTTTGATGCATCCGGTAAGTGGGTGTAGTTTCATGGCGAGTGGCTCACTACCACACTGTGAACACACCTCGTGGCCACTGTACGTTGTCAATGATTCTTGGAGCTATGTTGAGTCCCTTAGCTCCCTTGTGGGTCGAGCTTTCCATTTTTCCTTGGCGTCTCACGCATAGCACCTGCATTTTATTCCTTGCTGTTATTTCTGTTGTATTATTGCTCTCCGTACTGGGGTTTGACCCCATGTCCCTCCGGGGCTTGGTTTGTTTCTTTGTTGCGTTGTTTTCAGAAAACCCAGGTTCTACAGCTGGTCGTGGGTTCAACCCAGCTGGCGGTGCCCCAGGAGGTGGATAGTGTGTCCCAGTAGCATATAG
>KV010075.1:9448-29105 GCA_001598015.1 Dorcoceras hygrometricum
GATGGATGTAAGTGCTGATTTCCAAAGTAATTTCAGGCGCAAGTTCAAAGTATTTCAAATACGATCATTTGCTCTTATGGAAAAGATTTGTTGGATCGTACAGTTGCCTGGAATTAAGGAGACAAGTTAGGTACTATTTTTGGGTGAATAGTACAGTGTACAGTGGCCGTTTCTCTATGCTTGCACAAAAATGGAAAGAAGACAAATTGGCTCTGTGGATGAGCGTTTGACCTTGCAGTGGAGCAGAGATTACGGTGTACTATTTTGGCAGTAACTCAAACGGGATTTATTTCCTTTGGAGAGTTAATGTTACCGTTGCAGTCGAAGCCTATAAATATCAACAGCAGTGTCAAAGAAAACACAACTCGCTAATTATCATCTTGCTGTAACGCTGTCAAAATTGCTACAGAGCTTTAACTTCATTGATATTTCAAAAAGCTCAAGACTCGAAGAACTTACTGTTTTTGATCTTCATTAGAAAAATATTCGAGTCAATCTTCTGGTTGTTCATTGTTGAAACCAGAAGATATTTACAGTCTCTAGATTCGAGTTTTCATTGATTTATTCATTGAGTCTGTAAACGAACTGTCTGTTCAAAGAAGTTTGTAAAACGTTCAAAATCATTGTAAACCAGCAGCGAAGTCTGCGTGAAGCGTTGTGAGGTGCTAGGAGTTCTCAAGGCTGTTGGATTTGGGATCGGGTGCTTGTAGATTGTCTACTTGTATCAAAGTCTTCTAGTGATACCTTCCGAGGAGGAAGAAGGGGAGACGTAGGATATTTATATCCGAACTTCCAGAAATAAACTCTCGTCTCAATCTTTTATTCACAGCATTTACTTACAGTTTGCACATTGTTTGTTCACAAACCAATCGGCCTATTTCCGCACATTTATTGTTGGCTGAGAAGTTTGCATATAACTGAGAATCCAAAAGTTTTTAAAAGTGTTTTGAAATAGAAAAATCGAAGGAGTTCATTCAACCCCCCCCTTCTGAACTCCTATTTGCTTAGTGATCCTATTTCCGGGACCATCAGAGTCCAACGCTACCTCAAACGTATCAAACAATAGCCGGAAACGACGGGAAATTGCTGGAGAAACTCACGGTGAACAGTACTAGGGTTCGAAGAACAAAGGTCGACAATCGAGAGAATATTTTGCTAAGTATGGGAATCTAATAGATCAATCGAAGATCAAGTCTTCCAATATATATACACTCTCAACTGCTGATAATAGATCCCACAGACAAACCAGTCGACACTCGCTGAAAAATACAACCAGCAGACGCAAGCAAACCAACTGCTGAATTCTCAAATAACACTAAGAAAAACGGTGTCGCAACAACTTAACTAAACGACGTCGCACAACTTACGTCATCCTATGATGGATCTGTTTACACAGATCCAGTTCTGAGTTTTGAATTACACAAAACCTGTTATTGTGTTTCTAATGTCTCTACTAAGTGTGTAGATGTTAGCTGGATTTACAACAGAAGAAGCTAAAGCCGATACCATAGCAGACCAAGAGCTGAAAAGAGTAAATCGCATTTTTGAAGGCCTAAATGAAGGAATTTGGCCGAAAAGCAGCTTAGGTCATCAAACAAAGTTTGATGAGTTGTTCTCGCTGGATCGTTCCGGAGGGAGTAGCACTGGTCTCATGCGAAAATATGCTTAGTTGGTTCAGAGGTGCGTAAAGGTGGAACTGCTGGAGAAAAGATAAAGTTCGGCAGCTGGATTAGCAATGGAGACGTCCAAAGTTGAATCAGTTGTTATAATCTGGCGGAGGCCAATTCATACCAGCAGATGTGATTATTGCTTAGAGAGCTTGAACCAGCTGGAGGCGCAAGATTGGAAGCAATAAACATCGACACCATACCGTGGTCATCCATGCTGAGAACGGATTCAAAATCCACATGCTGAGCATGATGCGTTTTGGAGTTAGCGATAGCAAAACGATGTCGTTTACATAAGTTGGTACGACAGCGTTTTGCATTCGCGATGAAATTCAGCAGATGGTTCTTGCAACGATGGATTCAGCAGAAGTGCAAAGACAAAGATTCAGCAGATGCTATTTGGAGTTAGCAATAGCAAAACGATGTCGTTTACATAAGTTGGTACGACAGCGTTTTGCATTCGCGATGAAATTCAGCAGATGGTTCTTGCAACGGATTCAGCAGAAGTGCAAAGACAAAGATTCAGCAGATGCTATTTGGAGTTAGCAATAGCAAAACGATGTCGTTTACATAAGTTGATACGACAGCGTTTTGCTCTTGCGTTAAAGATTCAGCAGGAAGACTTTGCGCTTATATTCAACCAGTCGCAAAGAAATCAGCAGGTAGCAACAGTACTTCCAGTCGAGAGCTTATTTGTTTCAGCTGTTGTTACGCATCCAGTCGCAAGCTCTACGCATCCAGTCGCAAGCTTTGGTTCAGGTTCAAGAAAAGAAGAAGCAGGCGAAGCGTAGAGATTCAACCAGTCGCAAGATCAAGTCGTAGTGATGGATCAGCTGGAGCGAAGCAGTTGACAATTTACGAAGAGTTGCGAGAAATGGATGTCAACTGCTGAGCTAAATTCAAAATGGCGAAAACGACAAGAAGCCTGCAAAAGAAAAGGACACAAGTACTATTCCCTGTCGGTGCTTTACAAGACATATTTGAACGGGAAGAAGTTTGTGTCTAACGGGATTAATTTTACAAAGGCTTATATATATTGAAGAAGCGCCATTGAAGAAAAGGTGTTGGTCACTGTGAAGCTTTCGCAGAAAATTAGTAAATTGCACAGTGGTCCAGCAGAGGGAAAAATGAATCTGAAGTGAAGCTGTCAACTACCATTCGAGAGAGAGCTTATTTGAAGTTGACAGTGGAGCTAGAATTAGCTTGTTAGAGCACTTCCCTAGTGTGTGAGAAAAACAGAGAGTTTGAGAGCTACATTGTATTCAATCTCACACACAGAGATTCATTCACAGCTCACTTGTGAATGAATCTCAAAACGTTACAAACAGATCCGTCCAAGCACGATGACGCAAAACTCATGTGTATGTAGTTAGTCACACAGTTGCGGCTGATGTGCAGTTATGAAGTAGTGGATCCTTCCGAGGTGGAAGAAGGGGAGATGTAGGACATTGAGGTCCGAACTTCCATAAACAAATCGCTGAGTATTGTGTTCTTTATTTATCCAGCACCTTCGTATTTTACTTAGCATTCTTAGCATTCATGCATAACAGTATTTCAGCACTTGTTCTTATCCCAGCATCGCATACACTGTTAGCACACTAGCACTTGCAAAGCCTTGAATAGATTTATGTTGCACATAAATCTGTTTGAGTTGTTTTAAAATATAGGATTCAGTTCTGGTATTTTCCGCATGATTTTTAAATCATACCAGATCTGTTTCCGGTGCTCTTGTGATTTTATATGTTCAAGAACAACGAGCTATTACAGCTCAAGTTTGTATCGGCAGCGCGCAAAATCTCTTAAAGTATTTTATCAAACGCGCGGCTGCTGATCTTCTTTTTGATCCTTTAAAAACGGACCAACATCCTATCTGTCAACAGCTGGTTAACCAAAACCAGCGACTGGGTTTCTCAACAACGCAACAGATCCCTGCGACTGGTACCAGACGCAACATTCGAAACGCAGCGTTTCAACTAATCTAAACGGCGTCGCTTAACCACGTCAGCAAATCTGTTGAACTAACACAAGCAACGACTGATCGCTACTAGGGGCAAACACACCAGCTGCTGATTTCTTAGCGCTAACCAAAACGACGTCGCCTCCACTAATCCTAACGACGGCGTATTGCACTTCGCTACAGGAGCTTGCTGTTAACAGATATCACCCAGTCGATGCTTTACAAAACGTCACCGTTTCAAAATCCCTTAGCGCTCTCTGCTGAAATCCACGTAAGCGTTGCTGCTGGCAGATCCTACCCAACGCATGCCAACAAAAATACTATCTGCTGGCAGACTTTGCCAACGACTGGTCACTCACGCCAAAACGACGGCGTTTGATCTCCCACATTACAAATACACGCTACGACTGGTTTTCACTACCAACCAGCTTCTAACTCACAATTACCAAAATTACGAAAACTTCCAAAATTCTTAAAACCGATTAATCTAACATAAAATCCAGGTCTCACAATTCTCCCCCACTAAAAAGGATTTCGTCCTCGAAATCAAACAACAACAATTCTGAAAGCACAATACAGCAACAGAAACTAAACCAGAAATCTGCCTAACATAAGGCCAAGAGTTCAAGATAACTGAGCAAACAATTAACAACAACTAGGGAAGAATTACAACCAAAAGCTACAAACTACTGGAATTTAGCTCAACAACTACTCAAACAGATGCGGCCACTCGCGCTGCATCTTTTCTTCCAGCTCCCAAGTAGCTTCTTCCCTTCCGTGTTTGCTCCATTGCACCATTACCAACTGAATGGTTTTATTTCTCAGCTGTTTCTCTTTTCTGCCAAGGATTTGCAAGGGTATTCCTGATAGCTCAATGACTGATCTAGCTCAACCTCGTCAGTCATAAGCACATGAGACGGATCTGGCTCATACTTCCTCAACATGGAAACATGAAAAAAATCATGTAGAGAAGATAACTCTAGCGGCAACAACAGCCGATACGCTAAAGGGCCAATCCTCTCAACAATCTCATACGGTCCGACGTAACGAGGGACTAACTTTCCCTTGTGTCCAAAGCGCATAACACTACGAAACGGAGAAACTTTGAGAAATAAACGATCACCAACCTGAAACTCAAGAGGTCGACGCCTCTTATTCGCATAACTGGCTTGACGATCCTGGGCAGCTTTCATCCGCTGTCGAATTAGATCCACATGATCCTTCATTTGCTGCACAAAGTCGGGGGCAGATAGCTGCTTCTCCCCCACTTCTTCCCAACACACTGGCGATCTGCACTTCCTGCTATACAAAGCCTCAAACGGCGCCATGCCAATCGTCACTTGATAGCTGTTATTGTAGGAAAATCTACTAAAGACAACGCGTCTTGCCAGCTACCTCCGAAATACAACACAATAGCTCGTAACATATCCTCCAACGTCTGGATAGTTCTCTCAGATTGGCCATCTGTCTGGGGGTGATACGCTGTGCTCATAGCCAATCTGGTACCCAAAGATGTTTGCAAACTCTTTCCAAACCTGGAAGTAAACCTCTTATCTCGGTCGGATATGATCGAAACGGGCACACCGTGCAATCTCACCACGAAATCAACGTACAGCTTCGCCATTTTCTTTAGAGAAAAGGTCATTCCTTAGGGAATAAAGTGTGCAGACTTCGACAAACGGTCGATAACCACCAAAATAGCATCGCATCCTCTGCTGGAACGAGGCAGATGCGTCACGAAATCCATCGCTATGTGCTCCCAATTCCATTGGGGCACTTCCAAACTCTGCAACAGACCACCAGGTCTCATCCTTTCGGCCTTAACCATCTGATAGTTCAAACAACGATCGACAAAACCAGCAACGTCACTCTTCAGGCCAGCCCACCAGAAGTGCGGCTTCAACGCATTGTACATCTTCCGTGCACCAGGATGAACACTATGTCTGCTACAGTGCGCTTCTCGGAGGATCTCCTCCTTCAAATCAATGAGATTTGGCACAACCAACCTGCCACGAAACCTCAAACACCCATCGGACGAGAAAGAATAATCCTCAAGTTCGCCAGCCCTGACCTTCAACTTCAACTCGTGGATAGACGGATCAGTCCTCTGAGCTGCTCGAATGGTCGAAACAATTTGCGGCTCCACTTGGAACGATGAAACCACAACACAATCTTCAGCCGGGTAGAATCTCCAACCAGTAGTGTTAAGATGCTCTTGATCCTTAGAGATGTACAACGAAGCGAGCATCTCACTAGCCTTCCTGCTCAAAGCATCGGCCACTACGTTCGATTTCCCAGGCTGGTACTTGATTTCGCAATCAAAGTCCTTTAGCAGATCCATCCAACGACGTTGTCTCATGTTCAAGTCAGGCTGTGAAAATAGATACTGCAAACTCTTGTGGTCCGAGTACACCACAAATTGCTCGCCATACAGGTAGTGACGCCAGATCTTCAACGCAAAAACAATGGCTGCTAGCTCCAAATCATGGACTGGATAACGAGTCTCGTGCGATTTCAACTGCCGCGAGGCATACGCAATGACTCGACCATTTTGCATCAACACACAACCCAATCCATTGAGCGAAGCGTCAGAACAAACAACGAAACCACCTGAACCGGACGACAGAGCTAACACAGGTGCAGTAGTCAACTTTTCCTTGAGCAGTTGAAAGGCATTCTCGCACTGCTCAGTCCCCACAAACCTCTTGTCCTTCTGCGTCAGTTGAGTCATCGGCTTTGCTATGCTAGAAAATCCTTCGATAAAACGACGGTAATAGCCAGCCAGACCCAAGAAACTGCGAATCTCGGAAACATTTCTGGGACGCTCCTAGTTCAAGACAACATCAACCTTACTGAGATCCACCGAAATCCCCTCGGCTGAAATCACATGTCCCAAGAAAACGACGCGATCCAGCCAAAACTCGCACTTGGAGAATTTGACATACAACTGCTGATCTCTCAATGTCTGAAGGACAATCCGCAAATGCTTCTTATGCTCGTTCAAGACAACATCAACCTTACTGAGATCCACCGAAATACCCCTCGGCTGAAATCACATGTCCCAAGAAAACGACGCGATCCAGCCAAAACTCGCACTTGGAGAATTTGACATACAACTGCTGATCTCTCAATGTCTGAAGGACAATCCGCAAATGCTTCTTATGCTCCAATGGAGTCTTCGAATAAACCAAGATGTTGTCAATGAAAACAATCACAAACTGATCAATGAACTCTCTAAAAACCCAATTCATCAGATCCATAAAGACTGCAGGCACGTTGGTCAAACCAAACGGCATCACCAGAAACTCGAAATGCCCATACCTGGTACGAAAAGCAGTCTTCGCGACATCCTGATCTCTCACTCTCAGCTGATGATACCCTGAACGAAGATCAATCTTCGAGTACACCGCAGAACCTTTCAGTTGATCAAACAGATCATCGATCCTGGGTAGAGGGTACTTGTTCTTGACTGTCGCTTTGTTCAACTGGCGGAAATCAATGCACATCCGCATTGCGCCATCCTTCTTCTTCACAAACAAAATGGGCGCTCCCCACGGCGACATACTAGGTCGGATGAAACCTTTCTCCAGCAAATCGTCCAACTGCACCTTGAGTTCTCTCAACTCCGCAGGCGCCAAATGATACGGGGCACGAGAAATCGGAGCTGTGCCAGGCACCAACTCGATGCTGAAGTCAATCTCCCGCCTCGGAGGAAAACAAGGAATCTCCTCCGGAAACACATCGGGAAATTGTCGCACCACAGGAACGTCACTAAGCTGCACACGGGAAGAAGAAGACGCATCCAAAGCGTAGATCAAGAAGCCAGCATTCCATAAGGACAACAAGCTGAACATCTCCATCGTCGAGACCAACGGGATCTTCGATCGAGAATCCTGACCGTAGAAGTCCCACTTCTCGCCAGACATAGGCCTAAAGCGCACAATACCATGGAAACAATCCACGGAGGCCCTATACTTGGACAACACGTCCATCCCAACAATACAATCGAAATCCCACAACATCAAACGGATCAAACTCGCCACCAACACATGCTCACCAAACCGCAACACACCATCTAACAAAACCTCCTGGGAGAACAGGCTCACACCGCCAGGGATAGAAACAGAAACAACATCGCACAAAGGAATGGTACACAGACCATGCTCAACAACAAACGAATCAGAAAGAAAAGTGCGATGCACCGGTGTCAAACAACACACGTGCAGGAAAATCAAAAACGAGACAAGTACCTGCGATCACCCGACTCGGCGTCTCCTCGGCCTGCTCCCTAGTGATGGCGTTAACCTGAGCATGCTGGGATCCAGAGAAGAAAGGCTGAGACGACTGTCCGAACCGCGACGGACCAGGCTGCTGAAACGGACTAAACTGAGTCTCACCCAACCGGGGCTGCTGAAACTGAGGGGAACGACCCCTAGACTGACCTCCACGACCCTGAGGCTGAGCCGTGGTCTGCTGTGATCCAGCTGACGGACACACTCTAGCAAAATGCTCGTACTGACCACAAATGTTGCAGAAGCCCTGCACACCAACACACTGCGTAGACGGATGCTTGCCACCGCAAAAACCACAGAACTCAGCCCGAGAACCACTGCTACTCGAGATGCCCGAACCAGAAGATCCAGAACCCGACTTCTTCTTGAACTGCTGACCGCGGGGTCGGAACCTCTGACGGCTAGACTGCTGTACCACCTGCGGCTGCTGCTGCTGCTGGGGATGATGGGCTGACTGGGAGTACTGACAAGACTGCGCTCCCTGACCAGTGGGACGACCACCCTGAGCCACCTGCGGCCTACGAGCACGACGGCTACGCAAACCCTCCTCAATGTCGATGGCACTATCCACTGCCTCAGCATACGTCTTGGGTTTGCTGGTCAGCACCATCTGATACAACTCTTCATTCAAGCCCTCAAGAAATCTAGTCCTCTTGGCCCTCTCCCGGGCATTCACATAAGACTCGGGTACATACTCCTGCCGGAAGGTCTCGCAAAAACTACCCCAAGAGATCCCAACGCCGGTCTCCAACAAGGTACTCGAAGCACCTCGCCACCAGCGCTCTGCCGCCTTCCTAAGCAAGAGGGTCACCAAACTCAGCCGAAGATCATCATCATACTGAACCCGATCGAAAAGACCAATAATGTTCCGGAGCCACGAGTCTGCATCCTCACTGGACTCGTCACCATTAAAAACTGTAGGGTTCATCCTCTGAAACCGTGCTATAACAACATCCATCCTCTCCACAGGAGGCGCCGCAACCTCAACTTCCTCCTCCTCATCGTGTCCAACACGACTACGACTACGCGCACTACGCTGATCCTCGTTCTGCCCTGCTGATTCCTCAAACTGCCCCCTACCTCTACCACGACGTCTTGGCGGCATCTAAGAATACACTCAACATGATAAGCAACACAAAACAGAACAGATACAGCATAGATAGCACATAACACAAATATGCAGCACGTAATCACATAAATCAAGCACATGCAACACACGACACTGTGCCTAGACTCAAGTGTGATCAAAGAAATTGAGCTTATCCCAGCTTAAGCTCTGATACCAAAAATGTCAGGCCTCGTGCTCTCAACAGAGTAAAATCATACAAACACACGCGGAAGCTATCAAAAAGCGGGTAAAATTTTTTCTTTTGGCCTGACGGTTTAAAAAAATATAATTTAAAATAGTGCGATAATCAAACTAAATATCCCAGTTTTCAAAATCAACAAAACAACAAATGGCTACAAGCCATAACAATACAGTATAGCATACATACACAAGTATCAGACTCCAACCACTGGATACAACAACTAAGCACAGGGCATCCCCCTGGATATCTGTACTGATACATATAAATATGCTATATGCAACTGGGATACTCTAACCACCTCCTGGGGCACCTCCAGCTGGGTTAAAGCCACGACCAGCTGTAAAACCTGGGTTCCCTGAAAAACAACACAACAAGGAAAACAACCAAGCCCCAGAGGGACATGGGGTCAAACCCCAGTATGGAGAGCAACTGAAACAGCTAAAGGAAATGCATAAGATAAAATGCAGATGCTATGCATGAGACACCGGATAACAGCTGAAGGCTACAACCAACAAGGGAGCCAAGGAACTCAAACATAGCTCCAAAAGATCTGCAACGAATCAGTGGCCACGGGGTGTGTTCAAAGTGTGGTAATGAGCCACTCGTCTTGACACAACACCCAAATACCAGATGCATCAAATAACTCAACCTGCCGTTGCCTCGCCCATGAATTGTGTTAATTAACCATTCGGCGCATGGTGGCTAACAGATCCCAGCAGAGAGATGAGAGTGCGGTATCGCCGCTCGCCCTCGAATCGTGGTAAGAAACAACAGCAATACAAAGGAATACAAAGCAATGGCTGCAACAGAAATCTGAATGCAATATGGGAAATGTGTGTATGCATAAACATAACAGCTAAACTCAACAACAATCACATATGCACACAGCAACATCCACGGCAATGCACAAGCAACAATCTAACATTAAATCTCACGCCAATTCCCAGCTACCTCAAGCTCAGATCCGTACCTCAAACTGCGCAACAATTACCACAAAGGGATCCCGAGAAATCTGGTTAAAACCTGCTAAACAACGAAGCATAATTCTCTGGGATGCTAACAGAAGCTCACGGCTGGGAGCCACGCTCAACCAACACAATTACTACCAAAAAAACTTACTGGAAGCTTAAACCAAGGCTAGGAACAAGATCTCATCACAAAGGAACGAAGTTATACCTGCACTACAAAACGCACGAGCGGCAGCAACTTCGCGTTCCTCAATTAGCCAACCACAGCCTCCAAAAGTGGTATAAAATGGAAGATCTTCTCGAGAGGAGTCCAACGCTACCTCAAACGTATCAAACAATATCCGGAATCGACGAGAAATTGCCGGAGAAACTCACGGTGAACAGTACTAGGGTTAGAAGAACAGAGGTCGACAATCGAGAGAATATTTCGCTAAGTATGGGAATCTAATAGATCAATCGAAGATCAAGTCTTCCAATATATATACACTCTCAACTGCTGATAATAGATCCCACCGACAAACCAGTCGACACTCGCTGAAAAATACAACCAGCAGGCGCAAGCAAACCAACTGCTGAATTCTCAAATAACACTAAGCAAAACGATGTCGCAGCGACTTAACTAAACGACGTCGCACAACTTACGTCATCCTATCTGTCAACAGCTGGTTAACCAAAACCAGCGACTGGATTTCTCAACAACGCAACAGATCCCTGCGACTGGTACCAGACGCAACACTCAAAACACAGCGTTTCAACTAATATAAACAGCGTCGCTTAACCACGTCAGCAAATCTGTTGAACTAACACAAGCAACGACTGATCGCTACTAGGGGCAAAGACACCAACTGCTGATTTCTTAGCGCTAACCAAAACGACGTCGCCTCCACTAATCCAAACGACGGCGTATTGCACTTCGCTACAGGAGCTTGCTGTTAACAGATATCACCCAGTCGATGCTTTACAAAACTTCACCGTTTCGAAATCCCTTAGCGCTCTCTGCTGAAATCCACGTAAGCGTTGCTGCTGGCAGATCCTACCCAACGCATGCCAACAAAAATACTATCTGCTGGCAGAATTTGCCAACGACTGGTCACTCATGCCAAAACGACGGTGTTTGATCTCCCGCATTACAAATACACGCTACGACTGGTTTTCACTACCACCCAGCTGCTAACTCACAATTACCAAAATTACGAAAACTTCCAAAATTCTTAAAACCGATTAATCTAACATAAAATCTAGGTCTCACACCAGATTATAGTATTCAGTTTTCCAGCTTTTAAGCTCTATCAGCTTACGAGCTTTCAAGCCGTTAAAGATATTGTTATGCCTGTATTTCCTGCTTTGTTATTCCAGATTTGCTTGTTGAGCCTCTAGGCTCACTAGTTTTCTTGAGTGCAGATGATGAGAATTAATCGGAGCTGGATGGTATGAGCTGGATTAGATCGGGGGTGTTTATATTGCAAATTCGCATCCGTGTTGGTCTCAATTTTTAGTCTTTTGGTGTATAGTAGATTAAGATACAACTTTGGAATATTTCAGATATCTTCCTCTTTTATTCAATGTAATCTGAATGGATTTGTATCTTTGTTTAATATAAAGTTCCGCATTCAAGAAATTCTTATACCACGTGATTTGAAATTTGAAAGAAGTTGCAAATCGCCCCGAACAAATTTTCAATCTTTCAACTTGACCTTCCCAGTTTATTTATTTAAGATTTTTGGATCTGGATTTACATTTGGTATCAGAGAATTGTCCTTGAGATAAACACTTCTTCCAGTCTGAGAAAGTTCTCGCCAGCCGCTTCTATTATCCTGTGAGTTTTATTTTCATGTTCTAGCATATAGTATTCTCTCATAATAGCCTTGTGGTGGATTTGGGCTACGAATACAGATAAACGTCAGGAAGAGTTAGAGGAAGAAGAGTAAATATGGAAGGATATGGTGAAACATATGGAAATAATCGTGTCGTAGCCAGCATGGCCCAGCTGCTGGAACGCCTAGTTGATCAATCTAGCCCAGGGAATGGTCAATAAACGGGACGACCGATTAGTCGTGAAGACCCGCAGGAATGGTTTAGACAAAACGTCCCCAAGAGTTTTCTGGTACAACTGATCCACTTATAGCAGAAAGCTGGATCAAATCTCTGGAAGTCATATTCGACTATTTACACTTATTTGACCAAGAGAGACCTCGGTGTTCTATTTATATGCTGAAGGGAGACGCAATGATATGGTGGGAGGGGACCAAGTTGACTGTAGATTTGGCTATGATCACCTGAGAAGAGTTTAAAAGGGTGTTCTATGATCAATACTTCACAGTGGATGTGAGGGTTGAGCTGAAGAGAGAATTTCTAACTCTAGAACGGGGTGTATGCCAGTGCGGAATTATATCCGCAAATTTGAAAGAGGATGTTACTTTGTTCCTCTGAAAGGTAGAGACGCGGAGGAGAAGCTCTGTTATTTTGTAGATGGATTAAGGCCAACGATGAAACATGACGTTAGGCTTGCTGAAGCAACTGATTACAGGGCAGAAGTAAAAAAGCCCTGCGAGCTGAACAAGATTGGAAAGAGATTGACGAAGAACATGAATTGAAACGTCAAGCTTTTCAAAATAAGGATCGAAGACAATTCAAGAGACCCAATAACAACCAACAGAGGTCTCAAGGACAAGGACCACTACAACCCCAGTCGATCAATGCAGTTTCCAAGATTGGTAACAAGCCAGCTTGTCCAATATTTTATAGGAGTCATGCTGGTCCGTGCCGATTTGGTCAGGATGTGTGTTACAAATGTGGTAAGCCAGGCCACATATCAAGTAATTGTCCACAGTCCAAGCAACTCATCACAAGTAGAGCCTAAGTAATGACAGCAGATCAGGCTCAACCAGAATCTACGGTGGTTATAGGTAAAATTGTTGTCGCCAGTATGCCTACTCTAGATTTGTTAGATTCTGGTGCAAATCATTCTTTTATATCAGCAATGTTTGCTAAGAAACTATATATGCAACAAGAAGTATTATAGATAGGTTATTGTGTTAACATTCCACGAGAGAAAGTTTATTAACCAACAGTGATAGAGCTTAAACTGCAGGGATATTTCATATGTGCAGATTTAATGTATTACCCATGCTTGAGTTTGATTTAATTTTGGGAATGAATTGGTTAACTAAGTATGGTGTAAGTATAGATTCTAAGCAAAGAATCGTCGAGGTTAAACCACCCAACAAAAAACCATTTTTGTTCCAAGCTGATAGACTCAATAGAACCCCTAAGATGATATCAGCCCTGAAAGCCCAAAGCTATTTAAAGAAGGGATATCAAGGATTTCTAGTTACTGCACTATTTGAAGTAGTGCACGAATTTCCTAACGTATTTCCAGAAGACATATGTGGTCTACCACCAGGTAGAGAGCTATAATTTGCAATTGACTTAGTACCTGAAGCTGATCCTATATCTAAGCCTCCATATAGACTTGCTACTACAGAGATGAAGGAGTTAAAGGATCAAATCCAAGACCATTTATACAAAGGTTTCATTCATCATATCACTTCACCATGGGGAGCACTAGTGCTGTTTGTCAAGAAAAAGGGCGGCGGTATGCGATTATGCATTGACTATAGGGAGTTGAATAAGTTAACTATCAAGAATAAGTATCCTCTCCCTAGGATTGATGATCTGGATCAGTTACAAGGTGCAACTATATTTTCTAAGATAGATCTCCGTTCTAGATATCATCAGTTAAAGTAAAAGAAGCAGATGTCTATAAAACAGCTTTCAGAACGCGCTATGGACATTACGAATTTCTAGTAATGCCATTTGTTAACGAACGCGCCTTCAGAATTTATGGATTTAATGAATAGTGTGTTTCAACCTTTCTTAGATCAATTTGTAATAGTGTTTATAGATGACATCCTAATCTATTCTAAGAATAGAACCGAACATTCAGACCAACTTAGATGTGTGCTGCAAATTTAGGACTTAAAAACTTTCTGCTAAGTTTAGTAAGTGTGAATTTTGGCTTGAGAAGGTTGAGTTTCTTTTTCATATAATTTCTAAGAGCGGTGTAGAATTGGACCCATCAAAAGTAGAAGCAGTTTGGGAGTGGCTTGTACCTAAGAGCATTACAGATATTCGTAGTTTCTTAGGACTTGCAGGTTATTACCGGCGTTTTATTGAGGGGTTTTCAAAGATAGATGTCCCTCTAACGTCATTGACCAAGAAGAATGTTAGGTATGTTTGGACACCAGAATGTCAGTTTCGTTTTGAGGGATTGAAGCAGGAATTGATAGAAGCCCCTGTTTTTACTCTGCCATCCGGGACAACGAACTACACGATTTTTACAGATACATCAAAGATAGGATTGGGTGCTGTCTTAATGCAAGATAAGAAGGTGATTTCCTATGCGTCTAGGCAACTGAAAATTCACGATAGGAATTATCCTACTCACGACCTAGAACTGGCAGCAGTGATGTTTGCATTGACGATTTGGAGGCACTACCTTTATGAGGAAAAATGCAAAATATTTACAGACCACAAGAGCCTCAAGTATTTCTTCACTCAGAAGGAACTCAACATGAGACAAAGAAGGTGGCTAGAACTGGTAAAAGACTATGATTGCATCATTAGCTAGCACCCCGGTAATGCTAACGTAGTAGCAGATGCGTAAAGTAGAAAAGCTGTGGGATTAGCTCAACTTTTAGTTCAGATACCATTAGCTAAGGAAATTGAGAGTTTTAATCTGGAAGTGATTACGCAAGAGTGTGTCTCAAGATTAGCTGTGCTTACCATCCAGTCTACGTAAAAAGATCGTATCAGAGAAGGTCAGCGAGGGATACTCAAGTTCTCAAATGGAAACAACAAGACGAAGAGAGAGGTGGTGAAACGACCCTAACTCTACACTATAACATACTATTTAGGAATATCATAAAATGGAAAGATGATATTCTCAAGATACATATATAAATATCATTTGATTGGTAAAAAAAAGTAAAATTATCACAAAAGATATAATAAGTTTTAAACATAAGAATATCAAACTCTCACTCACGACACTATATCGAAACGATAATGTATCTCAACAATATAACACTGAAAACTTGTGCGGAAACGAAATGGTCGTTGGGTATGTGCGCCAGCCTTCAGTCCACTCAGAAGTCTTGCCCCTCGATCTCGATCTCAACTTCATCTGCATAAATCAAGTATAGTGAGTCTAAAGACTCAACAAGTACAATACTGGTTAATAACGAGTCCTACATAATACATGCACATGCATAAAATATTTGTATTCAAATAATTTTCTCAAACTTTAAATGCATAAGAAAACATTTTCTCAAATCATTTTCTTTAAAAATTCATGCATAGGAAATAAACTCACAAATAAAAAGATTTTTCTTGTAAACTCAGATCAGTTCATAATAAAAGTCATTTTCTGTTAAATCTATTTCTTGAATGTGGTTCTTCGTTCTTCTTTGTTTCGCCTGATCAAGCTCTTTGGTACCATGGTACTGAAATTAGGTACAGCTCCCCAGCCTAGACTAGTTTCCATACACGTCAAGTTTTGGCATGTCTCCCCGGAATGTCTCCCGGCTCCCAATACTCGTAGTTTGGCATGTCTCCTCGAGAACATCTCCCGAATCACAATACTCGTAATTTGGCATGTCTCCTCGGAACGTCTTCCGACTCACAATACCCGTAATAAAATTTAACCACAATCAAGTTCCATCATTCAAACATTTTTTTCCTTCTCATTCTTGTCTCGTAATAAATCTCAAATTCTAAAAAATAATTTCCTTCTTAACTTCATAAACTTTATGTTCAAATTCATAAACTTTCTGCTCATAAAGTTTCTTAGAAAAGTCCAACAAATGACAGTTTAAAAATCACACATGCTAAAAATCATTTCTAGACATTTATTTCATGAAACTTGCCAAAATTCTCATAAATCAATTAAATTCGAAAACTGCTGGAAAATATTTTGAAATATTCTTAAAATATCAAATAAAGTCATTCACGAACCTTGACAGCCCCTAAGACTCGAAAATCTTGATTTTCACAAAAATGAACCGAAGAGGCTCACTTCGAGCGACAAAACGGGAAAAAATGGTAAAACTAACAAAATCACTCTCTATTTTGACTCACGTCACCATAACACATATATCTAGCCACCAGAACAAACAAGACTCACAAAATACTCACGACGTGACTAAGCCGACGCCAACAAGGTCACTGCACTTACGCAAAAGCGAATCTGGGATAGGCTGGGATTCTACCTCAAAACCTCTCACTCCTCTTGACTTCAGTACACAAACATACCCTAGTGCAACCCAGGGATGACCCCTAGACTTCATCCCAACCTTTCTGGACCACAACCTAAGCCATGCTAGGCTTTCTCTCCTCAAACTCATTTTTAACCAACACATGCAACTATCACCCAAAACCTTTCGACCTGGACTCTCACCACCTCTCTCAGACTCCAAAGTTTTTCATGCTCTGACCCTGGGCTGTGACCAGCCATGAAAGGACTGAGCACTTCGAACTTGAACATCAAAGAAAGCTAGGAGAGCCAAACAACCTTCTACAACCCAAAAATCTTCTCTTTTAGGCCTAAGACGTACAACTCACGACCAGTTTGACCTAGGATGCAAAGTTCATGAATAAATGTCATTAAACAGTAGAATAGGCATCAAAAATAAATTTAACAACTCACCCCATAAATCCACACACAATTGTACATAAACTTGAAAAGTGCATCAAAGAAAGCCTTGTGCTGCAAATCTAGGGATAAGATTAGTTAGACTATTTGTTAGTGTTAGGATACAATTTATTGTTTTGGTGATAACAAATATAAGAAAAGATTTGGACTTAAACGATGAATTTGAAAAAATCTTCTCACGGAGACCAGATGTTGCTGACAACAGTGATTGGTTTGAATTACAGATATGATTTCGGGTTTTAAGATAGTCGGGTTATCGATTTTGTTATTTGGGTTGTCGGGCCAGAAATCTACTGTTGATGGAATATTGAGGATGTTGATATCTGCCAACAGCACTTGACTATTGTATCGGTGATAGTATCTGCCAACAAGTATTGAAACAGTGAAGTTTCTATCATCAGAAAGGGCCGCATCTATCGATGAGTATATTCGACAGACCTTGTAACAGTACTACTCATCGTCGCTGACACCAGATTTTGCTACAGTATTTGTTTTTGGAACAGTGCGAGTAACGTTTGCTATCAACAGTTTTCGTAACAGTAAGTTCAACAGGGCTTCGTTTGCTATCAACAGTTATGATGACGTCAGCTACAGTAGAATATCAGATATCATGACGTCACCATCATATTTAGCTACAATGGTCATATAACAGATATGATGACGTCAGCTACAGTAGAGGAACAGACATGATGACGTCATCATTGCTGAAATTTGCAACTGGTCATACATTGTTTAATCGCGATAGATATCAACAGTGTTGGACTATTCATCATCTTCAACAAAGAACTATCTGTCAATAGAAACGATTTCAGGCGCAAGCATTAAGTTGATTCAAATTCGATCGAATACTCAGTTGGAAAAGATCGATGGCCATAACAGAATCGTACAAATTGCCTAGAATTAAGGAAACGAGATTGGTACTATTTTTGGAAAATAGTACACATTGGCAGAGGTTGTTACAACGGGATTGCACATAAATGGAAATTATATTTGTGCCTCTGACAATATGCAATTTACCATGTAGTGGAGCAGGATTGAAGTCGTACTATTGTCAGAATTTCAAAAAGGATTTTGTTGCCTTATCAGAAGTAATCGACCGTTGAACGAAGAGTATAAATAGCAGATGTTTTGAATTGAAGAAAAACTTCGCCATTGCTATTACTGAAACGCTGCCAAATTGAATTCTCGAGCTATTCATTACTGAAGCACTTTCAAAGCTCAAAAGACTTGAAGAACTCAATAGTTGCTTTTCATAGATAAATCTTCAAGTCTATCTTCTGGTTACATTTTGTAATCGAGTTTCCTTGTAGAAACCAGAAGATCTTACAGCACTCAAAATACTTATTCATTGTTATATCATCATTGAGTCTGTAACAAACGAGCTCTCAAAAGCCGTTTGAAAACATTACATAGATTTGTAAAATAGCAGCCGCGACTGCTTGTTATTGTTGTGAAGTTGCTAGGAGTTCATACAAGTGCTGCTTGTGTGATCGGGTGTCTGCAGAAGGACTGTGTACATCAAATCTTCTAGTGTATCCTTCCTGAATAAGGAAGAAGGGGAGACGAAGGATATTAATATCCGAACTTCCAGAAACAAATTCTCGACTCTCATCTCTTTACATTTACGCACTTATTTGTTGTTAACTGTTCACAAATTAATCGGCTTCATTCCGCACTTTTAGTTAGCCGAGAGATTTGTACTTAACTGAGATATCTCAAGTCTGGTAACTCGGGCTTGAGTTAAGCAGCGCTTAAAACGTTTTGAAAAGAATTTGAAATAGAAAAATCGAAGGAGTTCATTCAACCCCCCTTCTGAACTCCTGTACTTGTTTTGATCCTATTTTTGGGACCATCAATTGGTATCAGAGCAGGAGCATCTCAGTCATTGAACAGTTACTTTTTGTGCTTTACATCATATTAATATGTCGATCTCTCACAACAAGATTCCTTTGTTTTCGAGGGAAGAGTATGATGATTGGAAGATCAGGATGCAAACACATCTAGCAGCTATAGATGATGATATGTGGTATGTCATCACAGAAGGACCATTGAAAATACTGAAGCCAAATCTGGCTGTTGCAATAACCAGCGGCGAGCCTCAGTTCCTGGAAAAGAATAGAAACGAATATACCAATGAGGACAAGAAAAAGGCGAACCTAGACAACGTGGCAAAGGACATACTATTCAAGACGCTGGACAAAGACAAGAACATGTTCAGCAAGATCAAGAACTGTCCTACTGCTAAAGACATATGGGAGAAGCTAACCCAGATATGTGAAGGAAGCGACGAGACAAAAGAAAACAAGTTAACAGTCGCTCAGCAAAAGTACGAATCCATCAAGATGAAGTATGGAGAAACCATGACAGAGTTCGACGAAAGATTCAGTGCAATTGTCATAGAGTTGACCAGCCTTGGCAAAGAATACAGCAACAGAGAGCTAGCATTGAAAGTCATGAGAGCATTACCCAAGGAGTGGGACGTGAAGACCATGGCGATGAGAGAATCAAAAGATTTGAACAAGTTGGAGTTGCACGATCTGTTTGCCAACTTGAAAGTCTATGAGTTTGAGTTGGAGACAAGAGCAGAAGCTGGTCCCTCCACATCCCAGCCGACGAAAGCCTTGGCAGCAAATACAACTACCGAACAGTGCTCTCCCAGCACTAGCAAGTCTGCCGACCAGCTCAATGACGACGCTATGTCCCTCTTCGTAAAGAAGTTTGGGAAATTCATGAGAAGATCCTTCAACCCTT